>JACXGJ010004825.1:0-42835 GCA_016801105.1 Esox niger
CGGTATAAGGACATGTAATAAACATGGGTCTATACGGTATAAGGACATGTAATAAACATGGGTCTATACGGTATAAGGACATGTAATAAACATGGGTCTATACGGTATAAGGACATGTAATAAACATGGGTCTATACGGTATAAGGACATGTAATAAACATGGGTCTATACGGTATAAGGACATGTAATAAACATAGGTCTATACGGTATAAGGAAATGTAATAAACATAGGTCTATATGGTATAAGGACATGTAATAAACATGGGTCGATATGGTATAGAGGCATGTAATAAACATATTGATTACTGGCCCACTGCACTAACCACAATGCTATGCACTATTGGAACCATCTAAGCCAATATAAGCTATTTGAGTATGTTCAATGGTTAAGTTCAGATCTTTAGATAAGAAATGTGCTCTATTGGCCTAGGGTGGATTTGATTTAGGTTGGATTACAGTCTACAAAAGCACTAGAAAAAGGGCTTTGTAGTTTCATTATATAAGTTCAGTCTTTACATAATTTAGTAGTACAGGAAATAATTAATAGAGCACAAATCTGACTGCGGTTAAAATAAAATAAAAAGTACATGAGGTATTGTAAGGCACAGCCCACCTCTTTAATATGGAGTGTCTCATATCCTGCTGCCTCTGTAGAATTGCTACAATCCATTATTGAGAACTCTGAGATGTGAACATAACAATGGAACTGTGTATTGACACGCGGAGAGGGAGATCAGGGTTGGTCCCATACAGATATCTTTTCAGAATGAATTCAAGTGCTCCAAATATATTTAAAAATGATAATAAAGCATTAAAGATGCACACAAGAACAAGAATTATAAAAGATTTCCTTTGCCCGAATGGATTAGGGAACAGTGGTCAGACCAGGCGGAAACCAGACACAATGGCATCTCTCTGGGTTGAGGTAGAGCAAAGCGCTGCTGGGGCACAGGGAATGAAACGTGATCCAGCTCCCACTGGAACTCAATATAACTCTGAGGTGACCCTGGCTGAAGCTCTCCAGTAACCCTCACCTGCTTGCTCAGTTCTGGGCCGGCTCATATAGCCTTCCTCCACATCACCGCTGGAGCAACCAGCCACTGCATGACAAATGCGCACACAGTGAAAATAACCCCCCACACACACACCCCTGTGCTCCTGTAATCTGGGAGTTAAAACAGGACAGTTGGTTGTGTTGCCAGCTGATCTAGTTATGAGAACAGACATTTGGACAGGCTCTGGCATTCTACTATTACACCAATATCCCTATGCCATCTGTCAGTTCTTCCCAGAAGACCAGAAAAACCCCTCCAACGGCTTAATTAACTGGAGATTATCTAAATCCTTCTTTCTCTAAATTCCACCACAAAATAAAGCCATTTATTAGCCCAGCGCCGACATGAACAAAACCTGTCCTGTTGTGGCTTCATTGGTTTACAGACTGGTGGTGGTTTGGTCAAGACACTTTCAGAGCGTGTACCAAACCAGCACACACCATAAACCGGTTTACTTCCCTACAGGGACTTCAAAGGGAACGTACCGGAACCAGAAATATGGCAGAAACTACACGGTCACTAGTCCAAACTGATGAATGCGTTTAAATATATAGGAAGTTTGTGGTGTACAATACACTTCAGGAGAAAGAGCAGGTCACTGCAGGCAAAGACACTGGACAAATTCTGACTGACAAACATCGGTCATCCCTTCCAGAACACTTTCCAGAATGAGCACGGCCAGCACCACAATCTGCACCACTTTGTTGAGTAATATTGCCAGAGCTTAAAATAGCCCCTCTCCTTTAATACTGGATGCTGTGCTCTCATTGGCCGGTCAGGCTGCCTGGTGAACGTCACCGTTGTCTGAGCGGTGTTGACTGTCACTGAAGAAGACCTCCTGACACCCCCCTCTACCAGGGGGAGCTATTTTTGTAGGCACGGGCTGCAGGACAACATGATATCACGAACACTCTCGAACAAACTCACAACATCCGGAAAGGGCTTTACTGTGTCTGGCTGATGGACTGACTGACCAACCAGGGTGCTTTGGACTGGCAGCAGACAACAAGCTATCCCAGAGCAGATCGATCACGGTCACCCATTGGAACATTTCATATACATTAAACATTAGCTGTACGATGTAGCCAAGGAAGGTGTTCACAGCCGTCAGCGATTCAGCATGGCCTCTGTTAGGTTAATACCTCATTGTAGCCAGAAGGTCCTGGCAACCACTGCTAATAGTGGGTTCTCTGAAATCTGGTGCAAAACTGGCAAGAAGCCTAAAGTTGCTATGAATCATCGTAGCAGTGTACTAATCACTGGAAGTTGGTGTGGGTGTGTGTTATCCTGTCAGGAAGTTTACAACACCATCTCCCCTGTGAGACAACCAAACTCTCAGCTTAAAAATAGATCTTCAACGGACTTCATTAGCGATAACTCCTTCCCCAGCAAGCCCAGTGAATTTGAAAATGATCCGAGTTGTAGGCTTTTGTTTCTTTTTCTTTTGGGTGACGAAGGTATAGCCTAAGGCCTTCGACAGAGGTCCAGGACAACAACACTCTGGATGCTAATCTCTACGCAGTCCACTGGAATAGTGGACACAAAAGAAATACAGTAAAAACCTTGCCAGTGATTTGAAGTTTGTATTGTCAGTGAAAGAAACAGCCTTTTCATCGCCACCGGACCAGAAATACACACCTACATCAGACATTGAGCGCTGAGCAGCTCTGTGAAGGTAAGATGAGAGTGGTTTGAAGGAACTTTACCGCAAGCATGTGACCGACGTGTGAGTGTGGGTTATACGCAATAATACAACTTTATCAACACCCTCAACCCAATTTTACACTATCCAATTGGTAGTCCCAACCTTATCTCAGCAACTTCAACCCTGAGCATACCCAGGACAGCTGAAGATCGGGGACTCTTGCTAACACCTACAGCCTCTGGCACGCCAAACAGATCCCGGAAGTTGCCATAAGCTACAATGTAGGCAGAGGGGGCGCAGGGCGTTGCCCACTGGACTGGAAGAAGGCGAGGAAATCCTGGTTTTATAACAACTCCCTCTGGGGCAGTGGAGACCTGAGCCCCAGCTAGCCCTTAGAGTGCTCTAGCTTGCCGACGTTCCCGGGCCAATTCATTACGCTTCATAAAGCACTGTCACATTAAGGAGATGAGCTACATGCTGATGCCGTTTGCTGTACAAGCTGGCGGTTTTATTTGAAAGCGCCAATGCACCGAGACACATGTCACCCAGAAACAAATTGTCGTAATTGTCTGCCTTTACCGTATCCAAGCCTCAGATACTTTTTCCAGTGCCGCAGACAATACACGGTGTGCAGATCTGTTATGCCTCTACATTGATTTGTGTTCTCAAAAAATGCCTACATACAAGCACACAAACAAGGGAAAAGCCTTCAGTATACAGACCTGTGTGGTTTTAGACAGTATGGGTCCATAGCTCAATTCACTTGCTTTAAACTGACACATCACTTTCCGGTCACAAGCCTGTAAGATTCACTCGTTTTCCAGCATTCTCACTGTCAATTGCAGCAACCCCATCAATCCGAGACTAAATCTGTGTTTTAGCCTACAGTAGATTTAAGTGACAACAGAATTTGGTGATCAGGTGTTTTAGGTTGTGTGGCTTTCAAGCAGGCCCTGACACTTATAGATAATCTCATGCTCAAACAGGTTGTGTCCTGAATGACCAGAGTTGGCCTTCCCAACCGGGTCCTACCTCGCTCAGTGGAATGTGGTATAATCATTAGCTGGCCGACACCGGTCTGGTGTTGCGTTGTGTGAAACCTGCCGGAGAACAGTGTGTTCTTACTTTTCTCTAGCTCGTAGCCAGAGACTATAGTAAACAACTCCCCAACAGGAGCCGCCCCGACCCGCAGGCAAGACTCATGACACTACCTATCTGTCCCACTGCCAGGATCAGTACTGACAGAGGATGGGGTCTGGGATGGAGGTCCAGGAACAGGCCAGGAGGGAGGTTCTGGGGTCTGGGGTGGAGGACCACGAACAGGCCAGGGGGAGGTTCTGGGGTCTGGGGTGGAGGACCAGAAACAGGCCAGGAGGGATGTTCTGGGGTCTGGGGTGGAGGACCAGGAACAGGCCAGGAGGGAGGTTCAGGGGTCTGGTGTGGAGGACCAGGAAAAGGTCAGGGGGAGGTTCTAGGGTCTGGGGTGGGGGACCAGGAAAAGGTCAGCGGGAGGTTCTGGGGTCTGGGGTGGGGGACCAGTAATTGGCTAGGGGGGAGGTTCTGGGTTCTGGGGTGGAGGACCAGCAATTGGACAGGGGGGTGGATTTGGGGTCTAGGTTGAGGAGGGTCAGAAACAGGATGGGGATGGACTAATGTTGGCACTGCAAACACACCATATAACCATTAGAAGGGTGTATGTGTGTGTGCCTGCGTGCGTGTGCGCATGCGTACGTGCGTGCGTGTGTGTTTGTGTTATCTAGCTTTAAAATAATGATGTCCAATCAGTCTTGTGACCCTTTTTCATGGTTCGTAAGTCTTTCTGAAGAGATGGGTCAGCCTTAGGGCAAGTCCACTAATGCTGAGACTTGGTACATGTTTACAATGTAAGCTCAACCAAATCCAAAATTTTCTTTTGAAAGAAACATACAACCCTTTGCACAACAAACTACACTATTAACATTTTAACAAAAACACAGTTATTTGAGAGACAGCTAAATAAAGTTTTGTAACAGAATTATGGGATAGATATGTCACACTTTTTTACATGACCTGAATGTGTTTGTTAAACACCTACTCTGAAATTAGATTCAAAGGTGTATGCCTTAATAAATGTCTGTCAACTATAATGACACACTGAGTTTGGTTAGTGAACCACAAATATGAATGTGGTACAACAACCGGTAACAGAATGATGTAACAGAACAACATCATGGCTCGCTGACCTGTACTATACAAGGAATCATTATGGATATAACATGTATTTACTGTGATGAATCTAGGCCAGTTGCACACAGCCAACATAGATAGTATCAACAGGACGAAAGACTCAGGGGGAGGACATTTTTCCGGGAAGGTTGTCTTCCACAAAGCAGCCAAGCGTGTCCTTAGCCAATCAGAATATTTTGCCATAATCAGATAAGATTATGGCTTGATTTATGTGTAGCAAGTTTTCTGGCAGCAGATCTAGATCCAGTATTAATATGCATAGTGCTAATTGCTGCCTCGTTGCAATAACGGAGTAATAACACATTATGTAATGACAACAGGAAAATCCCAACCAGGAAAAGGAACAAACAACCAGCTGTATTCAAGTTCACGTGGAGTGACTGAGCAGACACAGACCAGCTTAGCCAACTGAAATAGCCATTGTCCCTTTATTTTCCTGCTAAGAATGAGTGAGAGGACATTCTAACATACAGTCAGCAACAAGCTGGGATCAAGCTGGGTTAACCGCCCTGCACAGAGACAGAATGACAGACTGTTTTTATCTCCACTTTCCAGCTCAGGGATTTGAGCTAGACACATTTTGGTAACAGGCCTTGGCCCATAGACACATTTTGGTAACAGGCCTTGGCCCAGATCGTTCACCTCAGCTAAGTGAAGCACTAAAAAGCAGCCAACGCGTTGACCTTAAAGTCAGGATAAGGGACGGGCATGAGACAAAAGGCTGCTCTGAGGACTCCTGGGCGGTTAGAGCACGTTGTCAGGGCACACCCACGGAGGGAGTCCGCGGGAAGTAGGCGGACGGGTGCACACTCATTCACAACAGTCTACCCCACTGGCAGTAGTGATTTAAGAAGCCATTACTCATCACATACCAAAGACAGCTACGCAGTAGTACAGTACACGCCGACTTGTCTCAAGTCATGCAACTGCACTCTTACAGAATTAGTTTATTCATAGAAGGCGTTTTGTTATCAAATAAATTATAATTTGTCCATAGTTCATAGTCATTATATTACCACAGCCGTGCTTCAGTTTGATCTGTACACATTATTAGTAAACTCTATGTCCTGTATGATCTTCCAAATGGTGATGTTTTCATTTTCTGAATACATTGTGATACAGGCCTGACTTGCGCAATATAATTCAAAATAATATGGAGTGAGATTAATTCGAGATGATATAACTAGCGACCTCATTGACTTGGTGGAATACCGATTTTCCCCGTAGGTTTAACGGAGGATTACTGTGACAGCTATATCGCAATCACTGCTGTTCAAATGAACCTCTACTAGTGATATTCTTCCAGGAAGTCACATCAATAGATTATTGTTGACTAAAACATCTATTGCTGTCTGGAACTTAAGCAAACACTCGGTTATAGTAATGGCGCCCAGGCATGGAATCTCGTCTTACCTTGGCTTGATTAATGATAAGTCCTACAAAGGTTGACACTAGCACCGACCCAGACATGGTCGAGGTTTTTCGCCGCATCTCTTGCTTCAAGAAGGGGAAAGCCGAGGCTGGTGGTTCTTCGGGTAACGTTACCGTGTACGACTGTCGCATGCTGGGCATGACTGTAACGTCGGCTTCCTAGTGTATCGGGTTCAGATATTCTGCCGGTATTTCAGGCAGATAAGAGTGTGTGCAGTCTTGTCTTGATCCCTGATGCGTTCCTACTCCTGACGTTCTCCTTCGCACGATGTGTTGAAGGGTAGCCTCCCCTACACTACAAATGAATTACTGTTTCTGCAAGAGGTTATTCGTAGACCTTTCGCGTTTGTAAAAATACCAACCCATTCAACTACACTTGATTTACAAGCGATACCTGCCAGAGACCTGCTGGTGCAGGCCTAATAGCAAACTAGAAAAAAAAAACTATCTTCAATATGAATATATACAGTAAAAGGCCGAAATATTTTCCGCAATATATTCCTTGTAACTAAGGCATTCGGGAAACAGTAGAAGTCGGGTATTATTCGCTGACAGATTAATTTGATGTACACTGCCTCTCCATTTCGTTTTACAACACCAAGGACACGCCTATTTTCGGCTTCGTTCGGACGTCAGCCTCAAGCCCCTTCAACGTCAGTGGAGGGCGGATATAACGTCGACCATTCACAGTTCTCACAATGAAGAGATGTGTATTTAAAAAAATCGCAATGATGCTAGGAATTATTTTTAGGACTCGATTGCTTCTTCCAAGGACATCCCCAGTCAACCGTATATAACGCACAAATTGTCCACTTTGTCAATTGTTAAGGGCAACTCGGTATGCGACCCATTCATATCAATGCATGACTGGCTTGTACGAGTCCATGAACTACAGCACGGTACTGCTAACAGGGTATTTGTACCATTTTTGATTGTTTTATCATAAAGTCTGGATATCTCCCAGCACACTTACAGACACCAAATACAGGTACACAATAAGGGTTATCAAATGTACATTTTGACAAGTATTGATTAAGGAAGACTGAATGCTTTCAGAGATAACTTTCTTATGATGAATGCCCCAACTGAAAGTTGTATTGGATTAAAGCACCTGCCAAATGACTCAACTGTAAAAATGTGAACTGCACGCAAGGTTAGGTTTTACAACAGGGTAAAACAGATCACCTCATACAGGCTAGATCACCTCACAGCATTAACAATGGGATTATGCTGAGCTGCTAATTATTGCCTATTTGCTGTTAATCAATAAAACTAAGTGCTGACTGCAGTTCACATTGTGTAATAAACACGTAGAACTGTTTGTTCTGAACACATGTTAGCATGTTTACATGCTTTATCTCTCAATTATGTTCCCCACCTCTCTTTCTCAGTGTCTAACTGTAACCCTGGATATATCAGGACTTGACAAGACATTGGGAATTACCAAGGGCATTTATAAATCAGTTATTTTACCTTTCACATGTTCGTCAATTATCAGACATTCTGAGACAGCGCAAATGACAGAAAGTATGTTTCTGTTAACATAGCCAGGTGCGACAACATCACCACCCACAAATAATGGGTGTGCCTTACTCAATAAAGCAGCTGTCAGCAAAGTCAGACGTAGCAGGAAGAAAGCAGCCACAGCAATTGCAAGTAATAGGCTAATGCAGGCTTATGGGTAGTGCAATAAGAAAACACCCATGGAGCAACAAGACATGCATGAGTCAAGAGCGGAGGTGTAGTACTGGGTTTCATAGAAGTGAAGCGTAGGTTGATTGGGAAAGATAAAGAGAGCAGGATGTGCCCAGCACGCTGCTGTAACTTAGCATGTGTCCACAACAAACAGCTAAGGAGCATATTCCACTGACCGGCAGGCAGAGGATCTGCGTGTGTATTTGTGTTTTGGTTTAACAGATCAAATTAGCACCTGAAGTCTTCACAAGGATGGCAAAACATGAACAATCCGCCCTCATCAGGACCTTTTACTGCTTCTCACAAGGACAAAGTAAGTTTCCGATTTAGGGGGTGGATTTAGGGTTCAAGCTTATAGTCAAATTTACAACAAAGGCTTGTGTTTATAACATAGGATACGATAAGGTTTCGGCGTTGTGGGCTAAGAATTAGGGTAAGGTTAACTTTAGACATAACTGCTAGGTTATTCAGGTAAACATTTGGTTTAGGTTAAGGTTGGGGAACATGGGATTTTCTGCTTTCTGTTTCCCCCAAGGATAGAAATTCACAACTGTATGGATTTGAAACAATCCAACCTTTAGGATAGCAATATGCCATATGCAACCATTTCTATATTTTCTATTTTTTGTCCTCCGGGACTAACTTAGAAAGTTTATCAAAGATCTGCCACCGGATTCCCTAGATGAGGGCACAGCAAGGAAATTGACAGTGTAAGTAAATGTAAAAAAAAGCAGGGTTTGTGACATTCGGCTATATTTGCCTTGTACAACACTGGCGTGGTGTCAACTGAAAGCTATTGGAAAAATAGATAATATGACATATGCCTCATTTCTATAACTACATTAGAAATAGCATTATTACGATATTTCTTTTTCTGTCCAAACAGGCAACTCAACAGAGCCACCAGACAGCCCTGAATTCAAAGCACTAGAACAAATAGCCTAGTTTAGCACAGCTACAATAGGCTACAAGCTCCATCTAGACAAAATGCTACATATTGTGTGGAACAGAACATTATTTAAAAATAAATTGCATTTGTTTCGATTGATATTTAGGCAACATTCGAATGAAACAGAAAAAGATCTGGGCTACATTCGGTTGTATTTCTACTTCCCAGAACCCGAGGTTTCAAAATTCTACGGTGCAACAGGATTTCGACATTGGAACATGCGAAAGTGAGTTAGGTAGATCTGTTTCTAACAACCCAGACCTCAACACACCTCAGAAAAAACACAATGCCTAAGACGTTATGGGTCATTCATATCTGAAGGCTTAGTAGTAAGCTCACACACTGACCAGACTGGTGTTTTTTTAATCAAATCATTAGGCCGCAATGGCTTACTGAACAAGGTGGCAGGCATGACATTAGCTCCATGTGGGTCTTGATCTTTGCTAAAGCAATCATGTGACAGGCTATAATCACTTATGCAGAGTTGCATTATTGGGTACTAAAGGTCCAATCAAACAGGAGTTGTACAATGCCTGTTACAGTTGTTAATACCTGTTATAACCCCATGACCAGTAATACAGCCTCCCAAACACTTCCTGGCACTCTTATGAAGATTAGTGTGTCAATTACAGAATTCTATGTAACTAAGATAAAAAATCAGAGCCATACAGTAAGTGAATAATGAGCTAGACTAATAACTACTGCAAGAAAAAATATGTGCGAGTTAAAACTTAGTTTTTCCCAATACAGACAGACGAATATGTTAAAGCCATTGAGTTGAAAGCCTGGACAACAGCTTTTATATATTGTCTTTATTGTGACTGCGTCCTGGGCAGTGCCAGACCGGTCCCCCAGGGTACAGGCACAGGGTGCCATGGGCATTTCTAGGGCCACAGCCACAAGACAGGTTAGAGTTAGACCCCACCACACCTATTTTACAGGCAACATGAGTTCCTGGAGTCTGGGGAAAGTACCTGGGCTATTTTGCTCTGTGGCACTTAAATCCATCTTCTTGTTGCCATCTGTGTATCTAAGTTGTATTAGTTTAGGTTCTGGAGGAGAAAAATTACTAGAGATACAAATGACAAATATTTTAATAATCGACGAATCTCTTGATTATTATTGCGATTAATGGAATCATTATAATCAAAAAAATATATTCCAGGCCGTGTTTAATTTATTATGTATTAAATGACTGTTTCTCCTGATGTTGTACAATGTTTTCTTCAAAACCACTTAATAGTAGTAATAAAATCAATAGAAAGCATGTCCAAAAAATAAAAGGCTTTATGAAAGTGCATATTTTAACAGATGTTTTACATCTGTTGAACTGCTTAGATTTTTTTTCTTAAAAAAATAAGATCATAAACCCTTTTTCTTTCCCTCCCCAAAACCGTCATTATCTCTGAACCTCCACCTCTCTTTAATTTGGCATTTGCGGTTATATTTGTACAAATCCCTTTCCTCTTCCCCCTCAAAATTTTTTCAGAATAGTTATTCCAGCACAAATCTCTCCAGTTTTTCAATTTCAGCATTCCTATTTTCAAGTTGAAAAAAACAATCAAAATAAAATCAATCAATATGTTATTATAATATATTCTATATATAATTCAAAATAATACTTCTGTGAGATCTTTCCAAGGACAACCGGCATTAGCCCTGCGAACCACCAGGTGGCCCCGGACACGTTTGATTACCCCTGCACAACTCAACAATGTATTTCAGAATAATGATTAACTTTCAACACTTACTGCATCTAGAATGCGCTGCTCGATTGTTAACAAATTTCACCAACACAAGTATCTCACTGGTTTTAGTGGTGCCGAAACTCAACAACATTTGAGAAGAATGTGTCTGCGAAATCAGTCCTCAATGTTTGATTATTTTAGCTCTGTCTCATTAATCGATAATGAAATGAATGATCAACTATTTTTATTGTCAACAACGTTAACGATTTTTATGGATTAGTTGTAACAGCCCTTGAAATGACAGAAACATCCTGTACTTGAAAACACTCATCGTTTTCTCTATGTTGTGCCGTAATACATTCGACACAGGACACTGGCTAGTGTGCAACAGCTGGAGCCGGCAGCGCAGAGCTTTGGGATTAAGCTGTTGGCCTGGCCGTGCCGGGTGACCTAAAATGGCACGATGGGGTGATCAGGATTGGGTCACAGAAGCCTTCACTTTGACTAAATGGACATGATTCCCAGTCCCAGTATTTCACCATGGTTCATCAGTCAGACAGCCTATGTGGACTGACACCCAAGGCTGACACCCTTTCTACTGTCATATTAGATGTCTGTGAGAGGGTGCCTGTCCTTGGGAAATCTACTAGGTAGATCAGGAAGTCTGTGTAGCCTATTTAATCAGGACACTCTTCTGCCATCTATTATTATGTAAAAAAAATGATGATACTAACTGGGACTTGTAGCATGTAGAGTTTTATGAGGACCTAAAGTGGACTGAAACGGCTGTGCAGTAAGAAAAGTGTGACTCAGGAATTTATCTGCAATGATTTATTTAAACCAACTTGTGTAACTTTCAGTATAACTTAAGCAGGAGAAAGTGGCTACACATGAGCACAGAAAACCCTCCCATGAGATAGGGCTGGGCGATAATTCAATAAATATTGTTATCAAATTCTGTTAATAATTAATTCATAAAAAACGTAAGCACTGATATCACGATTTTGCTAATTTTGCTAATAATTAATTCCGAATAAGAAAGGGTGTTTTATTTGGGATGCAGTTATAATGCTGCACACCAGTGTTAGTTCATTTGCACCATTCCGATATGTAGTTAAAACCTGTTTTATTTTCATACAACAACAAAAGTTATTGTTTTTTTAAATATATTTTAAGATTGTAATGACGCCATAGATGTGCAAACAAATACATCGTTATTAATATTGTATCGACGAAAAATCTTGAATATTGCGTGATGTAAGTTTTGTCCATATTGCCCAGCCCTACCATGAGTTCAGGACTGAGTTGATGTACACGATCAGCCCCTGTTACTTGGCCTCTCCTACTCACTGGTCATTGCAAAGCGATTCAATGTGTTTTTTTCCTGCCATGAACCGGTTTGAGGGAGACATCATGAGGAGAATAGGGAGGATTCATTAAAATGGCTGGATGAGTGTTTCAGTCCAGAGGTTGATTGGCTGAGAAAATCCTCTTGTGACATTAATTGCATAATCTCAACCTTTTGGTCAGCAGTGCAAACTCAGTTCCACGTCTAGAAATGATAACTATTATTTACAAAAAAGATTACCTAGCACCTGTGATAGAAATCTCAGCCATGAAACATTCTTCTCTGAACGTACATCACCAGGCACTCTTTGGGGCGCAGTGACTCAAATAGTCTGAACAAACTGTGAGAAAGCAGTTCAGTAACTACTGACACTGGCTCGTCAAAGTTGCGACACCAACATCCTCCTCCTCCTTCCCACGGTAGTCAGCACCCCAGGGCTTATCCTGTAATTGGGTTCATTTTACGCTGCTCTCTGAGAAGGAGGTGGAAGACAAGGAGAATACAGGCAGCCCAACCACTCCCGCAAATGTGATTACTCTCCACACGTCACAGGAGTAGTCTGGTCAACGGAACACCTGTGTCTGTGACAGTCAGCGACACACCAGCCTGGTCCCCACCTCCATAAGACCTGGCGGGACAACACTAATAGGTCTGTAACCAGGCTAGCTTTGCCCTATGCCCTAACCAAGAGACCAACACGTTTGTCCTGGAAATCACACTTTCGAGGCACTCAAGGGAGCTACGCATAAACTGCAAAAGATCCAAGCCCTTGTTTCCCTGAGAAAATCCCCTGCTTAAAGGAAACAAAACCACAGCCATCTGACAATTGTATTATATACATCAGTACTGTATGTTTAAATAAATGAATACCGATGATGAAAGCTAAGGACTAGTGTATTGTTGTCCTGTGCTGAGGTTGTGTGTTGCTCAGAGAGCATCTCCTCCCTTCACCACTGTATCTAAAATGTAAGGGTCACCATCTGATTCCAGCTGCCAATCAAAAACTAGTGCACACCGTACAGTGACATCCCAAGCTCTGTGAATGTGAGTGAGCCAGTGTTCTCCTCATTGCAATACCTTAAGACCATTCCATAACAATGGAGCATCTGTACTGAACATGAGCGCCCCCACATGGCAGCATCTGGCGATGTTGGTGGCCTGTGAGGACAGATCATCACCAGCAAAAAGGTTGAGGAAACAGGACCATGTGGTCTTACCGAGGAGTCCCTGGTAGGAGAGCTGGTTCGGCCACTGATGCTGTCTCTCCTCTCGCAGGACGCGGTGAAGCGGCTACTACTGCCGTTCTTCAGGCCACTGCTCAGGCCCTCCTGCGTGGAGCTGCGCGACAGCCCGTAACGGGGGCTCTGCGGGCTGCTACCGTAGGAGTCGGCTACATCGCTGTCCCTGCTCCGGTAGCCTCTCAGGGCGCTGGAGGGGGGGGACGGGGGCTCGGCAAGGCCCAGGGACGACAAGTCCCGCGCCAGGTCGCTCTGGCTTGATGACCTCCGTCGGCCGAGGGAGACGCTGGAGGTGGTGAGTGACGACGAGAGGTAGTTGGAGCGCCCGGGCGTGGTGGACGAGGAGTAGCTGCTGTAGCTGGAGTAGCCAGAGCCCCCGCTGAGACCCAACGAGCCGTAGCTCTTCACCGGGGTGCGGCTAAGGCTCTCGCTGCGGCGGCCGCTGCTGCTGCCCAGGAGGGTGGTGCGGGGGACGGGGCGGCCCCGGTCGGGCTCCGACGAGGTGCTGTAGTTGCGGGCGCGGCTCGCAGCGCTGCTCAGATAGCTGGACGAGGAGGAGGAGGAGTAGCCAGAGGAAGAGGCTGCGTTACTCCTGTAGGAGGGCAGCTTGTCCCGGTCTGAGGAGTAGGAGCTGAGGGACGAGGGCGTCAGGGAGGAGCCATAAGGACTTGTGTACTGGCTGGTGTAGGACGAGCCCGTGTAGCGCTTGGTGGTGGCGCGGGACATGCTGGGTTCTCAGCCACGGGTGTTGAGGTGGAAGACCACATCGACTGCAACAAAAACAACACAAACACCAGCGGGTTATTATCTCCACACTTGAGGGGCGACGACTCGATATCTCAATGTTTCCAAAAAGTTGCTGTTTCAATTGGCAACATTTACTATCTGCTTGGCTCTGTCTAAAGCCATTTAGCCGTATTGGATCACTAAAGACATGGTCTAACTGTTTCATTCAAGCAGAGGTCTAGTTATTTAAAGGAGAACGCCACTGGTCAATCATCACCTGAACATGCTAGGTTCACGAGATATCAACCGGCTGGATGTGGCCCGGTTCACTGCACGAGCCCCAAGGAACAGGGCTAGATACAGCTATTTGACAGGAGACGTCACGTGACCCATCCTTGGAACACATGACACAATATCAGCCGGGTCGACAGCACTCAACCTGAAGTGGGGCACCGAAACATTGGTCATCCAACCATCTGGAACGTCATACTTGGCTATGTGATATAGTCTAGTAGCGATGAACTGCGCAGCAGTGCTTATGTATGGAGAAGGCTGCTGTTGTTACAGAGTCATGACACAACACTGACTCCTGTCATCAGCCACAGGAAGGGAGTGTTGGTATCATGACATATTCCCATGGCAAAAGTTCCACAGCGTTGTGGCCGGCTGAACGACCCCCCCCACCCCCACTGGGAAGCTTGCATCAGGGGGGTACCGTCAGCAAAGCGTTTAAGCGTTTCTGTTGGAACAATCTGTTCCCGTGAAGTATCTGGTGTTGTCGATCCGTGTCGGGTTCAGTGGGAGAGGCTCTTGTTTCTGTAATCTCTTTCCCCCCTCTCTTTTGCTCCAACCGCTCTCCCCTATATCCCTCCCACTCTCTCCCTTCCTCCCCCGACCCCCCTACCACCACCACCCCCCCTTCCGCTGCTCATTACAGGCCACAGTGGAATCAATAATTCAGCATATGGATCTGGAGGAGGCAGTGCACTGGAGCTAGACACCCGGCTCAGTGGCGCTACAGCTGAGACCAGGCCGGGCTACTCTGCCTCTGGAATGCCAGGCCACGGCCGACCTTGTCCGGCCTGTGCTCTCAACCAAACCCAACACAGCCCATCGTATCTCCTGTATTCGTAGCGAAAGCTGGTAGTACTACAATGATGCTCAGGCGAGAAGCACAGGCCAGCATTTGAAGATGATACACTTTAAACAAATGCTGTTTTCTGTTATTCTCTCCCTCCCTCGTCTAAATAAAACAGCAGTAGTTGGTATCACTCCCACAGAAGGAAAAGATATACAGCAGCTTGTTTGTGATTCCCTAGTTGTTTATTCCAGGGATGACAGTCTGCATCAAGTCTACCTTTCCTGATGTGTGGTTATAATGAGCCAACTTGACTGGACCTGGCCTGTGGGAATGGATTACAGGCACACCGGGTTAATACTGACACCTGGTTAATATTCTGGCCAAATCGGGAAAGGTAAAAAAAAAAATACAAGAACGGTGAAAACTTAAATCACCACTCTCACCACACCACCAAAACGCCAGTGACTCGATGCCAACTGGCACAGCAAGGTCAACCTGCACTAATGTAAAAACAGAAAGCATTTTAGTGCCCGCTCACTATGGTACTCCCACACATTCCTGCTGGCCGTGTCGCTGTAAACAAACTATCACTAGGCGCAACGGCCACATCTCGTACTGCCGGTATCTCAGCCAGTAGAGGTTTGGACCCGGACAGGTTCAGGCAAGCCCGGCGGCGTCACTTAAAAAAAGGAAAACGCAACCAAGGCCATGGGAATTGGACCTGGATGGATGTGTGACTTGTAAGACGATGATAGCACAACTGCATTATCCACTTTGGAAATCAAAACACAAAAGCTGCTCTGAATACTGGCCTCCCTGAAGACTTTGCTAACTGGTGGTTTCCATGACTACACAGCAACAACACTCTAACTGCCACAGGAGGTCAGCGTCAAAGCGGGCGTCACACTCATCCCAACAACCTGTTGATTTCCCCATCCACCGCAGAAACACCGGGTCGATGTAGCTACGGTTCAGAACTGGGACTGCAGAATGACAAAAAGAAACTAAGACTGGAATGTTGTTGCTGGATTATTTTGTAACAGTTCTTTCTAACACCAAAAAGCAACAACATCAGGAGCAATAGGGGTTAACGGACTTTCTCTCAGGGACAGAATGTTTTTTTTTCATAACATCTCTTTCGGTTACTGAGCAGACGCTCTAACCACACGGCTATCTGCCGTCCCCATAAAAGTATTAAATGATAAATATTCGTGTTACACTGGTTACTTCCCGCTATTCCCAGGCAGGTCTAGCCTATATAACCAAATAGGGATGAAACCTGAAAGCACACATTGAGCCACAACTTCCCACACTCTCTCTGTTCCTACATCTCCCACATGCAGCGTGAATACTTTAGTGTGCTCTTCTGATCCCCCAGCCTAACAACCGTTACAGAATGCGTGATGACGCTGGAACTCGCCAGTCTACACCCAGAGGGACATAGCAACGCTGGCTTTGCATGGCCTGTGGAGTGTGTGGTGGAGGAGGGGGTTGGGGGGGCAGGTGTGAAGTCCTTTGCTAATGTAACCTGTGGGGCTCTGTTAACCCTGCCTACTATAAGAAGGGGTAACAGTGGTTTTCGTAAAGGTCATGGGTAACACAACCCTTCTAACATGGCCACGGTCTGGAATGAAGTCCTAGTCTAGCAGTAGCTGAATCTGACAAAGAGCCATCTTGACATGTTCCCGTACCTTAACCAGTGTGACCGAGTCTCTATACTCAAGCAAAGCTACCTGACTTACAATACAATAATACTTTCCTTGTTAAATGCGCCAGCGACGGCACTTTAGATACTAACAGTCAACAACAAGATCACACTGAAAATGCACAATCCCTGTGTGACATGACAACAAATAGCCCTGTGATAAGACTTACCAAACGTCCATAGGAATAATGCTAGGAATGGTAGAACGTCATGTACCTTGTTGACTGGGTCTCAGGGAGCAGCTATATTTACTCTGAAATGTGAGCAGATAGGAGACTGGTGTCTGAGGGCTACACTGAGCCCATACTCAGCCCACAGGCAATCACACCAAACTGTCCACGCTGGTCTAGCCTACAAACTAGAACCCTACCATGCTATTTTAACCACCCCACTCTGATACGATCCAGTCGGTATAGCTGGGAGTTATACTGCAGCTAACAGTAACTTTTATTATTCTGTAAGGAGGACGACTCAGATGAAAGTACAAGCTAAAAGTCACCTCCAGTTGGGTAGTGTCCCCCCGCTGACTGATGCTCCCATTGCTTTGCTCCAAGTGATTTAATTTCTTATTCATCTGGCCTCAATTAGGCTTAATTACTATTTTAAACATTTATCAATCCATGGTCTGCGCAAAATGTTGTTCTGTACCTGTACTGAATGCTCATAGAATCCACTGAAACGCTGGTGTGTCCCCTTTACGAATGTTGTCTGTCTGTATGAGCCCTGGACCTAGTGTGTATGTATGTGTGTCCGTATACGTGCTTGTTAGTGTGTGTGTGAGTGTGTGAGTCTGTTTCAGAATATGTATGTATGTGTTTATTTTTCAGAAAATGTGTAAGCCCGTGTATGCCCTTGTATGCACGCTTGTTAGTGCGTATCTGTGTGTGTGTGTTTGTTACAGAATCTGTGTGCGCGTGTTTGTGTAGTTATGATTACCTGCTGTGGACTCGTGTCTGTCAGTCGCCGCAGGCTGTGATGGAGTGGGGCCCTCTCATCCTAAGGTACCTCACCGACCCAGTCACAATCACAGGGACTTGTCACGTATTCGATCTGTGGGGAGGGAATGATCACTTACCACACAGCCACGTAGACATTACCTAGACATTACCTGGCCTGATAGGAATACACTCTGGAATAGCAGTATGGCTCATGAGAACCCAGTTGGATACAACTGCAGTGATGCCATTAGTAGATTGATGTTGAGCAATTGCAACTCTTATTTAATCACAACCGACACAATGAATGTCAATGTACATCATTCAAACTCCACAGAATGCTCAATGCTCAATGCGAAGAGTAAGACATCCCAAACAAAGCTATCTACTGGTAGCCAGACCTAGCCCAAATCATTCAAAACATTTTACTGGTGGCTGGACCTAGCTTAAATGCAATTCCAATTGCAACTCTTATTTTTTAACATAACTGACACAACATTTGTAGAAGAATATCCTTCAATTTACATAGGTTTGAGAGATGGTGGGAAAAGCATTTGTGTCCAAACTTTGTCCCAACTCATCGTACAGATGAACACACACCCACACAACCAAGGCATAGCCAGAGTTCGATGAACAGACCTAACAGCCAAAAAACAATTGCCAATGAAGAATAGGACTGAAGAGCATATTCCCAGAAATATTATCCCTTGTCTATTGAAGGTATAACATGGAAAAGCAAAAACAACAAACAGTACATCCAGTTTATGAACGGCCATTACCACACACACGAATTGGAAAGGTGAAATAACCAAAAAGGCATGGCAGTAGGCTACCCCTTGCCAATGGGAAACAACTGTTAAATTGGTGGAAAGTCTCACCGGTGGACGAATCAAACGGCCAGGCAATGCAGGGTGCTGCTTCGGAGGTTGTTGCCCCAGAGTGAGGAGCCAGAGAGGGATTGTATGAGCACAGTGATCCAGAATGCCAGAGATCAAGTTACACAGCCAGTAAATATAGCAGTTGCCTACTATGACCTCCACAGGTCACTCAACACTCAGTGGCATTCCAATTTGCTCCTAAAGGACTAGCATTAAGGCTTTTTATAGGTGATGTTGTAAGCAAGCAGCAACCAATGGGGAGGTAGATTTTCGCTTTGTTATCTAACGCGTTTATTAAAGGTGCTTTCATTGCAAACTTAGATAGCTGGTAACCTATAAGTAATGGACACTTGATATCAATGAAATGTCCCCATTACTTCTATTAAAAAGTGGAAAGCCAGGAAAAGTGGAAAAATATTAACGGAATTACACCAAACAGGTTTATTTCCCTCCCCATGGCCTTGGGATGGAATATAGATAATAATCCCATTCTATTACAATATTGCATTGCATGAGGAATTTATTAACTAGCAGTACTACATAGTCTGTATTTAAATTCATATTGTTATTGGAGACATTATTTTATGAAAAACAGAGTCGATACTTTGAAAGAAGGGGCATGGGTGGGTGTGTACATGAGCGAAGAAACAGTGCTAATGTCAATCGTTATCGCTCTAGCTAGCGGTACGTACAGTAACAGGTTAATAAACATCGTTTTATCTAGTAACCAACGCGCGTTAGCTGGTACTGTCAGATGTGTTTCGAGAGTACACAATCAACTTAAAAACGAATAAACAATTCCGTTGTTTAGCTATGTTTACTATCGCAATTCCTAATTTAGCTAGCTATATAGATGCAATGTAAGTGGTTAATAGCAAGGATTTAGCTAATGCACTATTATACTATCAAGTTCTGAATCCCAGGCAAGTTGTTGGCTATATCGTATATAGCTAGCTTGTTGGAGGAGTGCCTGCGCGAACGATCCGCGCGCTTGTGTTTTACAACAGTAACGTGGGTGTTTTAATCATCTGAATGCGATTCAAGACCACCGATTTTAGCTTAGCTACTGCTTTTACACTAAAAGGTAGAAGAACACATTTAACTTCAGAAATAACTGACGATATCAAATTCGTAAAAACCAAACTGTTCATACGCTGAGCGATCAGGTTTGCCTGCTGGTGGGGTGCCAGTGTGGCCACCGCACCGCATTCTTTACTTACTAGCTAACGTTACCCAAGCGCGAGACCATCCCGTGTCTTGTCAGTTCGGTCTGGCTGGCAGAGCGTCCCCAGAGTGGTTTTCCTGCTGGCTTGTCGGCTTCGTGAGAACACAATTTATAAAATCAGTATGCTGAACGGATACCATTTGACAGATTAAAAAAAACCTGTTTGCTCGCTAGCTACTATAGTTTCTTAATATGATAAAGTAACGGACCATTCTCTTAAACAGTAACCTAGGCATTGCTTTAACTGTGACGTCTAGTTTAGCAAATAGCTGCGTTGATTGGCTTATTCCTGCCAGCCAACGTCACCAGAGCCAGAAGACCGCCTCCCACTCGATCACCTTGGTGACGGATGTAAACATCTCACTAAAAGTAAAAAAAGGCTGTAGCGCTTTTCTGGCAGTTTTTTGCTTTACTCTTTAGTCACGACGTCTGATTCAGTTTCGTTAATAAAAAACTAGAATGGACATTAACCTTCTTAAAATGAGGTAATATGTCTGCCATGTTGGTCCAGGACTTGGTAAAGCAAGGTTTGCCATTGAGGTTGTGATATGGTTTGCCAGTGCTGAGTATTGTGTAAATTTTTAAAGATCTATGCAGTGTTCAGCTACATATGGCAGATTTCATGATATTTTTTTATTACCTACCAATATACAGTACCAACATTCCATTGGATTAAATACCAAGGCTGGAATCCGTTGAGACCTTCAAAATAATACGTTGTAAACTAAACATGTTCTTCTTCTCAAATTTTCAAGAAAACTAAATTGGAGACATCTATTGTCTTTTACATATGCTATCCTTCTGTAATGTAATTTTAGATTTTTTCGGCTTTGGGCTTTAAGTAAATCAACAGTTACTTTGTTTAAATGATATATTAATCTTTAATACTGTGTGTGCACATTTTAAGCACAATACACATTTGAGGACACTACCAAGAACAAGTGGCTTGCCAAGTGTTTCATGTTAGGTGTGTTCTGTTATATACTAGTAAGCCATTATGCACTGAAAAATCTATCTAACACATCTATAAGAAACATAGCTAGTCTTACCAAAATGACAATTTAGATCATCATTTTAAAAAGAAGGGCACTGGTGAGATTAGCAATGGTAGGCCAAAGCAGACATTTATGGTAGATGGTGAAGAATGTTCACCATGATAAATAAAAATAAACTGGTAGACAAATCAGGAAGAGGTCAGTCACTAACTAGCCACTAACTATTTTACCAGCCAAAGTACGAGAAAATGCCCACAAACGCATTAGCCAGCCCTTTGTAATATCGTAAGACAGGCCCAACAGCTTAGGTTTTTATTGTATATTGAGGGGGAAGGGGTCAGGGTCAGTGGATCCTAGGATCTTCACTCTTCTAGAGGTTCACATTGACCAGTCTGTAATATTGGGGGGGGGGGATTCTACACACCTACAATGATCACAAACATAGGCTATTATCATGACAAAAGGGAGTTTTTCAGGCAGAAAGTGTAAAGTTATTGACTGACCAAATATATGTCCAGATTTAAATCAAACTGAACATGTCTTTAATTAGCTGAAAAGGAGACTTAAGGCAAAAAGACGATAAAGCAAACAACAACTATGGTTATGGTCAAGGCAGAGCAAAAGAGAATTACCTAGTGTTAGGTTCAACACCTTAAGATGCAGACTTTAGGCAGGTTTTGCATGCAAAGGATATGGAACCAAATACGAAACGCAATTTGCATTATATGTATAGGTCTCAAAACGTTTGATCACCTGAAACGGAGACTATGTTTAAAAAAGAGTTGCAATTTCCTAACAGCGAAACAGATACGTAAATCAATACCTTCAAAAAATGCTGATCATTTGATATTCTTTACGTAATGCCATTACCTCACTTTGCTTTAGCAGTTGTCTGTCATTACTGATATTAATAAAGCATATCTGAACAAAAACATTTACATCTGATATTGCTCACACAACTGCCTACAGAAAACCTTATCCCCTCGTGTCCAGGTAACTGTTTTACGCTACATTCAATTGGTAATAGGAAATACGAAACACTGACCTTTCTGATTTGCTAACTGGTCCTTACTGCCACTCATTAAGACAGGCTTTGGTTGGGACAGGCAAGTTATATCATGCTACGTTAAACAAATAAGCTATTCGGAAATTTCAGAGTTTCATATGAACTATTGAACAGGGCAATATATTCCATAGTCGTATAAACGAATTCCCTTTGCTTGCCTTTATTTGATAGCAGTGACAATCATCTGGGTTACAAAATAACAAAGTCAGTTGTGTTATCAAGATAGGGAACTAAAGAAACTCGGAGGTTATGACTAACCGTTCAAAAAAGATCCCAGTCCGTTTTCTTTCAGTTGCCTTAGCTTGAATGTACATAAGCAAGTTTCTGTAAAGATTTCGATCCTTAATGTTCGTTTAAGACAGAGCAGACAGTCGACACTATTGTAACTTCTTGGGTATGATGGTCTCTGTGCCGAAGTAACCCAGGTGGGTGCTACTGCTACCCTGTTCGGTCGTGATCTCTCCCACCCAAATTACAGAGCGGGAGGTGCTATCAACTTCAAAGCCAGAGGTGCTCTGCTCGATGAGCTCCAGACCCGCCTGTCTGCTCAGATTTTTCTCAGCCTGGCCGGATCACCAACAGCACCTTTGTTGAGCTCCTGTACAGAACTGCATCGTTTGTTTGAGACCGTCTTTCATGAAGTGTCAGCTCCGTGAATAAGTTGTTAGAATTATTTAATGAAAAGCACCTTGTACAATAGATACTTGCATAATTTATATTTTTCCAATAAAGTCGAGGGTCAAAGAATTCTGAGTTATAGTTACTGAACGCGGTTCAAAACTATAATCCAGAAGAGGGCAATGTTTTGTCATAATGACCGCATGTTACGTCACAACAAAGTTTTTCTGTTATCCCAGGACAAATCACAAGTGATGCGCAGTCTAAACGTATTATGACATTTCAAAATGATAATTTTGAATTTTCTAACAACACACAGAACTCCGTTAATGGTTTAATAAATGTTTAATGTATGGTTTCAAATAAATAATAAAAGGGTGGGTGTCCAAAATACTTTAATTTCTATTACTACCAAAGCTAGGGATAATACTTGGGTAAATTGCTTTAGCAACCTAGTTATGTTCTTCTACTTTTTGAGGAGGCAGCAGAAAGCAGAAAATTCAAATAACACAGAATATTTTGAACTTATAATGTGCAAGCAAACATCATCTTCAACATTATCATTAAAACAATCAAGACTTATTTCAATAGCAGTGCCTAGAAGTGCCATGCCCTCTAAAATGCCCAATATAAATTGTAATGCATTTGAGCAGAAATGTGTTCATTTGTTGTTGTTGATTTTTTAACAGAAACTGGCAACTATAAAACATAAATGTATGACTAAAGGAGGCTGAAAATAGCAATGACTGCATAGAGAGCATCAATGTGTCACCACCTCTCATCACTAAAGCAATAGAAATACTGCATTCTACATATTAAAAAGAAGACTACTATTTATTGTTGGATATTTCTCTAGAGTGTAACCAGGAGCTCAGATAAATTACATCTGTCTAATTATCTGCATTTCAATTGCAGTCAGTCATATAAACGCATACTGTATTGAATGATACACGTTCCATACTTTTATTTCTGCCATGCAGATATACCTTTGATAAACCTTTGATATACCTTTGGACAGCATTGTCACATCCAGGATTCCAAAAATCATAAAACAGTCTCTACAGCAGTTGGACCTAATGAACACACACACATGTAGTATTACCAGGTGTTAATTAATAACCCTAATTTCAATGTAAATCCACATTTTATAAAACCACCAAGTGGCACACCGCTTTAGCATCCCACCATGAAGAGAATACCGTTGGTTAGGTCCAACAGGTCGTAACTACAGAACGGCCAGAGATGTAGTGTACCGGACCAATGTGGAGCACTGCCTGATATGCTTACAATACTTGAGGTGCAGGATAGGCACTTACCCACATCAACGATAATAGTTTAATTTCTGCCGGAAAAAATGAACCCAGACAAGAGTAAAGTGGTTACCTGGAATAGGTCAATATGCCAAAGAGATCTTTCACACTAAAACACACTGATCTCAAAGCTGGAGCAGCATTCGGTGTATGTTGCGACTACAGGGAAAACAGTTCACACAAAACATTGAATAAATATCATGAATTAAAACCAAACATTTAAATAAATTGCTAATTTCAACACTTCCAACACCAACTCTGACATTCACACTGTACGTTGAAGAGTTGATTCAGAATCCACTAATGTGCCATGTTCATGCTTGCTGATGAAATTGGAATAAAATGAAACATTGGAATAGGAGATACGGACAGAAAGGGAGCAGTGGTAAAAGGCGGCAATGACTGTCGTATACCATTACTAGCCTATAACTGATTACCAGTTCCCCGTGATACTGCACTCAATATTCACAAAGTATTAATAGCTCTGCTTACTGCCTGCATGAAAACATGATTTCAGAAACCAAAGGAGGCAATTAAATCTAAACCTACAATATTATCTAACTGTACAATGAGAAACAGCTCCAGAGTCAGACAGATCTAATTTAATTTATATTTGTTAAAATGTATATCCCTTTATACTGTCATTCTCCATAATCATACTTGCATGAATTAAATGTTTAAGTAACCAACTGAAGTCATCTAGAGCAAATGCCACATAGAAAAATTCGGCCTACTGTAAAAAAGGACCTTTGCTTCTTATATATTGTGAAGTAATAAAATAAATACAATAAATTATGTGAGATATATTGCTACAGTCTAATATATTGTTTTTTTTATTTAGATCTAGCTCCGATAAGTGCAAGTTCCTAAACTTTTCAGTCTTCAAAATCAGATAAAACCACATCACAACACAGTCAGTAGATTAAAATGCAACAGAGAACCAAGCAGCCTGTACATGGTGATTTAAGGTGGCAGTGCCCCTCAGCTGTGAAACACCAAGCAATTACTTAGTTCTTCTGTCCCAGACAACGGCTGCTGACCTAGTTAACTTTGCCCTCGAGAAGACAAAAACAGAACCAAGCGCACGTCTCTTTACACACATGGCAAATGCATCAGCAATGCCATGTCTAAGTTCATACCAACCAATGCACTATCTTTGGTGAAAACTCAAAGCCTGTTTGTGCAACAGGGCCTAAGATGCCGAGGCAAACGTGTCAATAGGTGTTAAAATGTAATCCTGGCAAATTGTCCTGGACAGCTGAAGGATTTCCACAAAAAATGCAAGAAAATTCAGAACATGACCCACACAAAAACGTATTTAGCAAAGCAATATTTTCATTCAGCACTGTATGATCCATACATATTTAATTTGGAGGGATCAGTTACCTAACAAAGTAAAGTGTATACTAGCCACTGACTCATTGACAAGTGCAGCTCGTATCTTCTGAGGGAATGACGACAAAGCGCAATGAAGACTTCAGTTAGCTTGAGTACAACGAACCCAGTACACTCAAAACAGTCAGTATGGCAGATGTATAGCGTACCAAATTTGATTTCATCTACACCTCTTCCCTTCTATTGATTATACAATGGGGCATTGTCTTAAAGATACACAAGCAGCACTGCGCAACATCTCCTGTGCTTATAAGACACATACGTTCTAGGATTGAGGACACTTTTGTCGTGTTTAGGCCGTATCTTTTTCAGTTACTGTATTTAGGATGTCTCGTTTCACATTTCAATCATTTTATGATTCGCTTTGCCATTGTAGTAGCTGGAGTTCGGTTCAATATTCCTGAATTGAATCATGGGAATCATTACCGATTCACGTTACAATTCCCACTAAGTGGGTTAATCCTATTGGCCTAGCACGTACGGTGTCACATCCTTTCACTAGAACACTGAAAGTAAGGTTGCTAGGTGTTGTACAAAGGGTGTTACGTATTACTGTACCTTTCACTCTCCTCTGTTATTAAAATGCAATAAGCCTTAGTCTGATTACATGTATGGAGCAGTGACGTTAAATAACAAAGCCATTCCGAGTCATGGTGAGGAGCCCCAAGGTAGCGCATCGGCCTAAGGCTCTCTTACCTAACAGAAAGCTGACCACTAGACTAGGATGGTGTGTCGCTAGCTAATGAGGCAATGCAAATTGGCCAAAATTGCCTTTAGAGTAGACTCTTGTTCAGCAGGGATCGTCTGTTCTCATCGCTCTCTAGTGACGATCTCGGGATGTTTGGGCTCCTTCAAAAACTTACAGAGGTGGTCAGGTGAGTGGGCGCGCCCTCACACCCATTGACGAACATTACATATGGTTTGAAAAGCAGTGTTGGGAAAAAGGACAGATTGGTGTGAGTGCCATGGAGGAAGGCTTGGATGATCTTAAACACTCCCGAATCCGGTGGGAGCGGTTACGGTTAGACACGGCCATGAATGCAGTTATGCATGAAATTTAGGAAGGGAGAAAAGGAGGATATAAATGAAGTTAACAAAAAATATGAGAAAGGATCAGTCATGTTATTCCTGATAATGTGTCCCACCCTCAATGCTAAATGTAGGACAGGTTAAAGGAGGGGTGCTGAAAGTTCCTTCAAACAAGATTTGGATTGGGAAGGGGACTATCTTAGAAACAGAATTATTGGAGCTGCATCCCCATTCAAGCCAACATGCCACGATGGGTGTACCATTCTGGTAATGTTATTTCTATGGCGGGGGAGTTACGGTCTGGGAGTTAAGGTTTGACAGTGGTTTGACGGTGGCGGGAGTCCCTTTGCTGGTCTTGGGTACCACCAGAAGTTGGTCCCCGTCCTGGATACTGTATGAGTGGAGGGCCCTCGTGTGGTACTTCATCTCTTCCGGCCCAAACACGCTGTCCTTGTCAATGTAGTAAAGACGCATCTGACTGGCTGACAGTTGGACGACTGTCCTTAGCTGTTTCTTCAGCTCGGCCACGGTCTGGTCCAGGCGAATGCTCACCTGCTCCACCATATCCTCACAGTGCACCTCCACCTCAGCATGGCAGCGCGGTCGAAGGTCAATCTCAGCCAAGGGTTCCAGTTTTCCATATTTGGTCACCAGGCAGTGGTACCTGGGGGATTAGAAAATTAATGAATTGCATATACCACTGTCATCTAGGGACACTGCATATACCACAGTCATCTAGAGACACAATGCATATACATCATTCATCTAGAGACACACTGCGTCTACCACAGTCATCTAGAGACACACTGCAAATACATCAGTCATCTAGAGACACACTGCATATACCCTATCCATACTGCATATACCATAGCCATCTAGTCGGCCCTCCTGGACTCGTGAAATGAGAACCACGTGGCGTGTTGAATACCTGTAAGGCAGTTGGTCCTCTGGGTAATCCACATGGTAACGGATGAAAAATCTCTCTGAGTCCTCCCTCTCCCCGTACGTCACCACGCTGCCATTGAGTGATGAAACCGACGGCAGGCTGCAAGGATGAAGGGTGAGTGTTTTATGTAGCTATAAAGATATGACACCGTGCGCGTGTTAATTCAGCCTCACTCAGTGAGAGCTGAGACGTTTTGTGGAGAAACGTACTGTGCCACCATCAGGCTCCGACGCTCAGTGTTGGTGTAGTTCTGCAGCAAGGGAATCCCCTGCAGCCTCACATCTTCCAGTTTAGGGAAGTGGTTCAGCTTCTCTATGTCCTCCCATCTACTGAGACCTGACAGACACAGAGAGATGCATAGGAGACAGCACACACACACAAACACACAAACACACAAACACACACACACAAAAGAGCACACACACACACACACACATTTACAAGGACGTACACAAACACACACAAGCTTCTGAAATTTCTCACGACCGGCCGGGAGTCCATGGGCCGCCTCCCGGTGAAGGACAAACCCCTGCAGACTCAGGCCGTTACCTGAGTTGTGCAGATTGATGCTGCGCAGGTTGGGGAAGAGACGCCCCAGGGTGTCCTCAGAGTCCTGGATGCAGCTCAGGTTGCAGTTGGCCATGACCAGCGTCTCCAGGCCGGGGAACATGGAGCCGATCTTGCGCACCTCGGCCCAGTCCTGCAGGTTGTTGTCGGTGATGTGCAGCAGGCGCAGGGTGAGGCACGGCAGCGTGCACGCCGACACGCCGGTGTATCCGTTCAGACACAGGAACAGCTCTTCCAGTCTGTCGGATGGCGGGGGGGGTGGGGGGGGTGGCAGGAGCAACATGCGGATCAGTACACAACACACACCGTTCGCCTCTCACAACTCGCCCACTAAACGGCCGGACCCCCTGACAGAGGAGTCGTCTCTAACCCCCCCGATCCACAGACAATAAACCCCTCTGGCTGACTCATGAAAACCCAATCCGTCCCAAGGCGTGAGCAGTGGGTTGTGAGAGGCTGTTTATGAAAGTTGTTAACAAACACCATAGAAATAAGAATGATCTTACTCGGGCATCTCCCGTGTGAGTACGAGCACCGTGTCCCAGGACACCTGCGTGTTGTTGAGGACCAGACGACGAACTCGGGCAAAGGCCTCGGCACTGCTAGGCTCCAAGACAACCTCGCTTAGTGGGTTGGAGCTCAAGTTGAGGAAGTCCAGATTAGGGATGTTTGATGCAATCTTACTGATCTGAAAGGAGTGGCTCGAGATTTAGTATGTGACATCCTCGTATAAATGTCAGTTTATACAATGCCATGAGTGAGGTGGCATACTCCTAAAGGTACACAGTTAACAGTATTACTACTATGTTACTACACTGTTATTGCTACGTTATTACCATACAATTACCACGTTATTACCGTGCATGTACTCAAAAGTCTGCCTTCTTGGCCGAGTAGAGTAGCGGGGTCAACCCACCTCGTGCCAGTTTTGAAGCTTGTTGTGGGACAGGTCGAGCTCCACCACATGGGTACAGAAGGCAGCGATCTCCCTCTCTTCCCCCGCGTGGCTGATTCCGCAGCCACTTAGAACCAGCACACTGGGAAGGTTCAAACGATCTAGGAGGGAGGCAGCGAGAGAGAAGAACAACTTAAACACACCAGGCTCACTACCAACACTTAGCCATCACCTTCAACCAAGCTGTAACAGAGAGGAGAATATTAGGGGAGGGCAATTTTTAAAGAGTTCAATGATTGGACTGGGAGACCCTGGACGGACCACACTTAAGCACTCACCTTTCATTGGTGAGCCCTGGGGGAGGGTGGGAACCACCACCTTGCCCATACCGGGCCCTCGGCGGTACGGGAAGTTCTCCGGGCTGTACTTCTCACTGAGAACCTGCATGAAGGTACGTCCCTCCTGCTCAGGTGGGTCCATGGCGCCGCTGTCCCACATCCCCTCTGGGTCGGCTGTGTCGCGACAGGGGTAAAACAGCCAAATACTCATAGAGGTTAGACTGGTGGGGTCGGCTGGCTGAGGCAACAGCGGAAGTCGCTCACTTTTGCGCCCGCATCCAAACCCTTGGAGGGGCTCGTCCCATCACTAACGCTACGCTGGCCTGTTGGTGGTCGCACAAAGCATACCAGTCTTCACAGAAAAATGTGTCCGTCACCCATTCACACGCTACATATAATGCTTTCATTTATGGAACTTACCTCAGGCAAAGCTAATATTTGACATGGTCCGTCAGCCTAATGCTGCACAACAGCCGGAGAGGAGCAGTCTGTATTGCCTCTCAGGGGTGGAAAGGGGGCTCAGTGATAATGCTACGAAGGGGAGTGACAGAGGGAGTCGTCCGTACAAAAGTCCTTATCAGTGAAACGCAGTGAGACTTCTCCATTTAAACTTTAAAGCCCTCTGAAGTCGCCTGGGAAAAGGGGCTTACACCGATGATTCTCAACATGTCTTCTAATCATTCTCACAAAATGTAAAACAAATCAAGTGGAAAGAGTGGCTAGGCTTCTGCTCTGTGGCTGTAATGTTTAACATACTGGGGAAATTAATGTTGTCCTTATCCAAAAACACTGGTAACCTCAACAGTGTGCACCCTTGTGTGATTTTAAACAACTCTGGGAAGACAAAGGTTAGTAACATATCATTAGCGAAGAAATAGATGCCTGATGTTTGCACATTGATGTTAGCAAGGTGCTGGAGAGGACATATATAAGTTTGAACAGTGGCAAGAAGCATCTTTAAAAAAAATAATGCTTCTCCGGTTGCCCTAGTTATAATAATAATATAGGTGTTTTACTGAAGGGAAATATCACATCACACTACCACACCATGATGTGTAGGTCACAGAAAAGCAGTGGACCTTGCCTGTATTTAATCACTGATATGGGCAGAACTATTACATTAATGTACATGCGTGAGGGAAGACGGGGGCTCGTGTAGAGCAGGTCGTGTAGGGCAGGTGACTCAGGCTTACCTCCAGCAATGTCCCTCTCCGCCAGTCCACTGTCACAGCTCACTGTGCGTTCCTGCAGAGGCCTGTCAGAGGAGCGGAGTTGACAGACATTAGTGTGTCAATGGGACAGATTTGCAAGTAACACCAAGATGGAGGAATGTGTCTTACTCCATGGTGGCTGGCTGGGCAGGGGCGGAGAGAGAGCCTGAACCCTCCTTTGGACTCCAATGAAAGGCAGCAGGCGGTGCAGAGAGACAGGCAGATACCGTAACAGACTGGACACTTGAATAAAAACAACCATTATGAATGATTTTCAGATCACAAATTGACCTGATAAAATATGGCTTTGAGTACATAAAGTAAATATCGGTATGGATTTCAAGATATATGTACACATATCTGGTTTGAGTCTAGCCCAGGTAGACTATTTCACTGAATAGGTATTACGATTTCACTCATGCTGTCCGCATGGTGCTGTGACACAAAAGGAGATCACACACATTATTAGGCCTAACACTAGGCCTGTCATATACCACAATTTAATCAGTAACTGCACAAAATACATATCAGGGAACATCCACATCCAAATTACAGACTTTGAAATTCAGGCTAGAGAACAGTAGTGCATTATTGATTCGATAAGTGTTTTCTTACTTGCCACAAAGGAAAGTTATCTGTACATTGGCTAGGAAAGTACAGAAATAAATACTGCAGAAATGTTTTTGCAAGAATATGTCAGTCATGTCATGGACAATTATAGCTACGTAGCTATAAATTCAAGCATGATAAACAGGACAAGTTCCCAGCAACCTTAAACGGTTGCTACTGTGGCTAGCTACGCACCGTTAACGTATTTTATAATTATCTTTTAACAGCATCGTCGAGGCGATGACAAGTGATTTCTGACAATGTTACGAAGACATTCGGTTACGTTTGAATGTAGCTTAAACTTGCATGTTGTGTACTGGATGGTCTAGCTAATGCCTAGCGATTTTAGTAGGATACAGAGCATCTTCTGTTCTAGACGACTGACGAATGCCATGATCCAGACTGCCAGCATCATTACATTACCCATTCAAAGACAAGGCATAGCAATAACATAACACATCCACTGTTCTCACGAAAAGGCTTTGCATCAGCTAGATATAATCAAATCAAATCATTAGTTCAGATGTACGTGTTATATATTCGCATTTCCTCACTCACCTTTACTGACCTGCTCTGTGAGAATTTCTTGTTGATCCAGCTGTCATCGCACCCCCTCTCATCCCGGATATGACGTATGATGAAACAGTGGTGGGGGGGTGAAACAGTCTGTGACAATAGCATGGGTGTGCATCTTTAACAGTGTTTGTATGACATATAAACCAATATACTGTAATGAACATATAATGGTAATAATTCGATTTTGCAGTCGGTTTATTCAAATATAAAAATGTTTCTGATCCCTAGTGGTTGTACATGGGCACCTTGAAGAATAAGAAGAAAGCACAACAACGACTATAAAATAAAAACAAAACAACTGAATACGTTTGTGGTTTCACTGAACATTGCCGGTAGTGTTGTCTTTTGATTACTTCGTTGTCATATTAGAGTTAGCACCCACCACCGGTGGGGTTAGGCAAAAATTATCTGAAGTAGGCTTAACTCTTGCAGTATCTTAAACATTTACAGTTTACATTCTAAGTGCTATATTGGCAGGGGAACGTTTTGTTAGCATTGCCAAAGCAAGTGGAAAATAAGGAATATAAACATGTAAATATCAATACCTGACGAGTATTCCCGGAAAAATGGCTCAACAAATACAGGGTTCCCTAAACATAACCGTCTTCGTTTAACCAGATGAGGCTTTATCTGTTTTTTTTATGTCGATGAAGCTTTGGTTCCAGAACTGGCTCTCGCTTATTGATTAGGCTGCGGAGAGCAGATTGATCCGACAACCGGTGTGCACGCACCATATATAGCTCTTCTTTTCCATGGCAGATAATATGATGGACATCATAGAGTCAAAATAAAGGGCTCAGTATTTCTCTAGTTTACAATACATTATTGTTAGCGCCTGCAACAATAATGTATTTGTTGCAGGCGCAATGTTTTGGTAAAAAGAATGTGTCTGACGTTCTTATATTTCGTTTTTATCTGCTGCTAGGATCTTTTTTACTCCCACGGGGTTATGTGTTAATAAAAATACAATTGGCTATGTAGTGGGGGATTTATTTGCCATCCGTATTCAGAGCATCATTCATGAACATGAACTCTTTCCTAAGATTCCTATGAGTTTTCTTTGTAAAAGTAACTGTTCCGGCGTTTCTGGTGAACACAATTGTAATGGTTTTTGTGGCGAAGCATCCGTTTATTACACAATATTGAAGGAGGATACTTTTGGCATTCACATTTGAGATCCCTTACTAGACTGCACTCCGAGATACAGAAAAGAGACACACATTGAAATTGAAACTTATTGATCAATGGAGTAACCTATAACGATGAGCAAGACTGACATTCGATCATCCGATACCGATCATCTTGTCATGAGTAACGCGGTCGTCACGAAAACCCCTGTAGAACTCTTTTTATGAATCAGATGCAATTATAAAATAATCTCCCTGTAGCGGCTGTGCTTCATTGTCTTTTTGTATCCTGTAGCGCCCTCTCCTGGTGGAAGGCGCATTGCTAGGGTTCTCAAGAGACGCTGTCCCGGACCTGGAGTAAAGTCGATGTGAACGCGCCCTCTCTCGTTAAAGGGGAATTAATACGAATATCTAAGCATTTCCGATATTCATGAATCGCTTGAAGTAGCCTAGTTGTTGGACTGCCTCTCTATGAACTCAACTCTCTCAATCATGTAGAGTAAAGTCGAACGAGCGCGAGGGCACCTACACAAGGGTTGCATTACTCTGCCCTCACTAAAGCGATTTCATAGAACTTTGATCGACTTTACTGGGTTATTCATCTCTCCGGTAGTAAATTGCAGATGTCTCTGTGGGATATATAGGGCGTTGACTTCAAAACAACTCCAAAACGTATTAGAATGCTGTCATACAAGTCCTTCAAGAAGATGGACATATACTTGACGCTGCGTTCCAGAACATCCCATAAATGTTAAATTATATTCAGATCTGATGTTTGGGTACAGCATGGACGACATTTGGCTCATCCTGGCACATCCTGTAGGCTGGAACAATTAACACAGACTTTTCAAATGTGGTTGATTGCCCTTTCCATAATCACGGAACAGAATGAACAAAGTGAACAGCCAAACCAATCAAAACGTCATCTGGGCTATCTATCGCGTTAGATGCATTGCCATCATTCAGTGGTCATTATGTTATGGCTGATCGGTGTATCAGTGTTATTCACTTCTCCTGTCAGTGGTCATTATGTTATGGCTGATCAGTGTATCATTGTTATTCACTTCTCCTGTCAGTGGTCATAATGTTATAGCCGATCAGTGTATCAGTGTCATTCACTTCTCCTGTCAGTGGTCATAATGTTATGGCCGATCGGTGTACAACAATGCAAGAGCAATTATTGGACCCAGTGACTCCCACTAGATGGCTGCCAATACCATTACGGATCCCACACCATGTTTAACTGTTGGCAGCACACATTGTGGGCTGAAGGCATCATTTGGCTATCTCCATATGTAAACCCTTGATACCCTCCTGATATTGGAAATAGGGCCAAAGACACATCAGACCATATAACATTTTTCCAGTGTTCATGGGTCCAGGTTTTGTGCTCCTTACACCAGTTGTGTCTTATATGTACTGGCCTTGGATACATGCGGTTTCTGAATGGCAGCCTTGCCTTTAATTCCAGCTCTTTGAAGCTTACGGTAGTGCTGATTCAATTTTGTGGTCAGGTAATTTGGAGCAGCCATCCTGTTAAATGTCTGTCCATCTCTGATAATCAGCTTTGACTTGTGACCGCTGTTCATCTTTGCCAAGGCAGTTTGTCAGGTGTCAGAATTCGCTGTCATGATTTCTGAGGATGTTGGCTTGGATGCATTGAATGGAGGGCAGTTTTTGGGACCTATGCACCTGCAATTCATACATTGATTATTTGGCCTCTCCAGACCCTGAAAGGGTTTTTGTTGCCTCATGTTGCTCAAATATGAAATTGTGAATTGTCTCTTTTATAGCTAGCGCATACAGATGGACAAATTAAAGGAAACAACTGTATAAATGAGTGGAGGGACAGAACAAATGCAAATGCTTCCATACAGGTGTACTGCAGATCTCAACCCAATTGAACACCTATGGGAGATTTTGGGAAGATGTGTTAGGGCACACCATCATCAAAACACCAAATAAGTTAATATCTTTTAGAAAAATTGTGTTTTATACCTCCTGTAGATTTCCACAGACTCACAGAATCCATGCCAAGGCACTTTAAAGTTGTTCTGGCAGCTCGTGGTGGCCCAATTCTTTATTGAGACTTTATTCCTTGAATTTGTCACCCGTCTGTATGTACTGCTAACTGGCAATCAACCTAATATGACCTCTGCAGCTGCATTTGTAACTGTGATTTTGTTACTTGCAAATCTGTTTCCATGTGGTGATTCTGTTATTTTGTCCATCCCCTGTAAATTGCCACTCTACAGTGAACATTTAAGAACAAAAAACAAAACATTATGTTCCTGTACTTTTGTCGAAACAGGGAAGACCAAAGACCTGTATGACAATGTAAGAAATGAAATAACCCTCACTGCCATCTTGGAATTCCTGTTAGCACTGTCTACTGTATCATCAGGTTTGTAGCCCAAGGAATTTCGGTCAACTGCCCAAGACATGGCTGCAAAATTATACTAAACCTCAGATGTCATCAACAGTCAGTTTGATAAAGATAGACAAGCTGGCCAAAGAACAGTTTCAGCCTGAACCGTCTGCACACTAAACCAAGAAATTGTAGGAACCCCAGGAAGAACCCACTGCTGAAAGAAATACACAAGAAAGCCAGACTGAAAATGGCAAAACCCCACCTAAACAAACCTAAATCAATCTGGGAAAATGCCCTGGTGACCAATGAAACAAAATTGGAGCTTGCTGGCAAAAATATTTGGCACTACGCTTACAACAACCAAATAACACACCCTCTGCTGTGAAATGTTGGGGAGGATTTATATCTGTGGTGTCACTTTGTTGAATCTGGTACTGGGGCATTTGAGCATGAGCAAGCACTCATGAAATCAGTTGTTTATTAAGGTATTTAGGAATGCAATGTTCAATCCAGTGTCCAGACACTGGGTCTCCATTGAAGGTTGTGGTTCTTCCAACCGGACCACTGACTCCAAACACACATCAACAAGCGATCAGGAACGGCTAAAGCAGAAATGCTTGACTGTTCTGATGTGGCCAGCAACCCTCCAGATCTAGATGTTAATTGAAAACCCGTGGTGAGAGCTGGAATCAGCAAGTGGGGCGTCGGCCCCCCTCAGACATTGGCGAACTGGAGTGGTTTGGAGCTGAATAGTGAGCCAAGTTGCCAGTAGGGATATGCAGGAAAACGAATCTCTGTGAAGAAGCACTCACACGGAGGGGTTTTTATTTTCTTTATTTCATTTAACCATTATTTAATCAGGTAAGTCAATAGGGATTCACCCTCTAATGAGTGAAAGATAACAGGCTTTTTAAAACACACATACAAAGGACTTGAGGGAAGGAGGTCCCATCAACGTCTAGTTCAATTTTGTCAGATTAAGCCCACATATTTGATGTCCGTTTTCAATTATCATTCAATGACATGATTTATGTACAATTTCAAGGCAGATACAGAAGATTATTATATCCAGCTGTACCGACATTGAACATCAGAGGTGAACAGATTAAATGTTTGAAATCAGTGTGTGACCAAATATTCGGTGGGGTAGTCTCAGTCCTAAATATCTCTGTTGGATTTATGAATCTTTCATTCAATAAAAAGTGCAGTGTCAATCTAATTCTCTGAGGGAAAAATATTAACATTATCCCAACAATCAAAACGATTGTCTTTATTTCACAGCTCTAAATGTACATTGCTGAAAAACAATTGGTATTTTGACAGTGGTTTTCTGATAGTTTTAGTCAGGGTCTCAGCATTTGACAAAACCTGAGGAACAAGCTTGAAATGACTATACATTCATTTGAGTGGGATTTTAAAGTTTGACATTGATTACAACACAATCAAACTGCCAACTATAATAAATAATTTAATTGATAGGTACATAAATAGGCAGTTATGATTTAATCCACTCCCACAGGTTTTAATCATCTTGAGTTGCTCAACATGCATAATTAGCCCATATACTGTATATTCACTGTAAAACAATGTATTAATAACTCTTAAATACAATGAAAATCAGCGCAGGGGTAATAGATCATTAAACGTGTAGTACCTTAGATTGAGCGTTCATCGTGTGCAACTACAGAACAGACTCCAACCTCACCATACGTATGCCAGCATGTTTCGTGATTGGATATTGCATTTCTTAAGTATTACAAAACAGACCTCTTGACCAAAGGTACAGATTTAAGCCATACTGCAATTCCTACGTAACCTTTGAAGGCACTTGCATGTGCAGTGTGAAGCATCGAACCAAATAGGTAGCCCGTGTCTTATTCCACTGCCAAAAGAAGTCATAAAAACAAGTGCACATTGCGTCCTTTTCCATTTTGTATTTTTGTATTTTCTCACAGTGGTTGCATTATGAGACCTCATTCACGGTCTTTATCTATACAAGCATGGAGTAGATTTTCGCTTACAATGAAAACAGTCATCATTTTTGATCAAGGTGGCTGTGAAAGGGCAAAGGTCACTTTCCGTTTTTTCAGCTTCCTTAATTTGTTGTGCGGTTCACTCTTGACATTTGCTTGCTGGACTTGACAACGAGCTCCTTTGTGCCCATGGAGTCATCAGAACATCATCCGAGTGGATACGGCCGTTAGAGCATGTCGTCGTGCGCTTCTCTGACGGGGGCTCTCTTGGTGCGGCGCGGCCTCAGGCCGGAGAAGCAGGAGGAAGCGGTGAGGGCGATGCGGCTCAGGCCCACGTTCACGCAGTGCACCTCGGACGTGACCGGCACCTCGGAGAAAAGGGCTCGGTCGCGGGACAGCCGCGTCAGGGTGTCACTGTTCTCGATGTCCTTCACGATGTTCAGGATCTCCTGGCGCTCCGTCTGCCGAGTCATCCCACGGATGTTCAGGATGGCAGACACATGCTTCTTCCTGGAAACAGAGGAAAACAATGAGGGCTCGGTCCACTCCTGCAGTTCGGGCCCACCGGTGACAAACTAACACGGTGCAACATAGTGGTCAGTAACCACCCTTTTGCAATTGTTAGCACTGTTGAAATCTGTTGTGCTGATGTAACTGGCCTTTTTAGACTTGTTCAGTATCTTCAGCATCTGAAACTCCTCAGTCTATTCTTGTTCTAAGAAATGAAGACTATTCCAATGCGAGAAATCGCCTATAACCTGAAGATTTCATACAATGTGTACTAGTTTCAGAAGAAAGTTATTTGTTTCTGGCCATTTTGAGCCTGTAATCAAACTCACAAATTAGCAAACACAATGTGCCACTGGAACACAGAAATGATGGTTGCAGATAATAGGCCTCTGTACTCAAATGTAAATATTCCATAAAAAATCTACCGTTTCCAGCTACTATATTAATTTCCAATATTAACAGTGTCTACATTGTAGACTTGACTAGAAACTGCATTTCTGATCAATTTCATGTTATATTAATGGACAAGAAAATGTGCTTTTCTTTTGAAAACAAGGTAATTTCTAAGTGATCCAAATGTGTATGTCAGCGTACATACAAGCCTGTACGTGCACACGCTCAAAAACACGCAAACTAAAGGAGCAAAACATCCGTCCCAGTTCAAGAGGGCCGGACTGGCCTCAGGTTCAACACCTTGACACCAGGAAATTGAAGTGGACCTGGACCAAAGACATTTCCTTTACGTGGCGACTCAGGGCTGGACAGCAGCAGCACAATAGGGAATGATAACCAGCACTACACACCGACATCGGTTGCAGCCCTGAGCGGGTTGTCCAGAGACCCTGGCGGAGCTCAGACTCCCCCCCACCACGCCCGGTCATTATCACCTTCAGTGATGCATGGACGGGCAGACATGTTGAATTCCGTGAGACCTGTTTGGATTTCAAACCCTGTCTTCCTATTGGCTACTGTGTAGGTGAAACCTCTGCAGTTGCGTTGCAAGGTCTTTGAAGCGAGCCGTGTGGCCTGAACTCAACAACAGCCCTTAAAAGCGACTGGTGTGGTTTAGCCATTCAGTGACATTACTGAGGGACTTCACACGTTTGATTGATGATGTCTAGTTTTGTACGGTGAAGCGTCTGTTTTCGAAAGGAACTGGGAGAAAATCGAGGTCAATAGTGTGCATTCTCCAGATCCAAATCAAAATTCCAAACAATACTTGTGGGTCAAAACTGTAAAGCCTGTTATTGGTAAAGGATGGAGACAAGTCTTGATTTAGAAAAGATTCCATGGAGGACTGCCACCTCACGCCTGTCTGTTCCTTCGGGACTCTTTAGCAGCCGACTATCCATGCCAGGTTATACAGCACAGCTACCGTGTCACGCCTAGGCAGGAAGTCCATGTTTTCACTTCGTCTACATTCAGGACCCGACAAGAACACACCCCACACACTCCCCCCACATCACTACCCTAAATGGACAAGACCCCCACCCCCCCTTCATGTGTGCCAGCGATGTCCAAACAGCTCCCCACAACAATAAGGAAACGACTCAGCTCTTGTTTACTTTCAACAAGTACCCAATTTGCCATCTGAAAGACAGAACGGTAGCCATGTTTGTTTTTGGAGTGTTTCAATCAGGCAAAGTGTTTGAAAATGCTGGGAGCGCATGTGACTTGGCAAAAGTTCTGAAATTTGACCATTACTACATAATTAACAGCTTCCTCCTGCTCTCCTTACCTAATGTCTGGGAACTCTCTCACCAGCATGCCCACCTCCATTTGAATGGAAGGAATGTCTTCCAAGAGGATGATCTCTGACAGGTGTGGGATAGCACTGTCCAGCCAGGAGGAGGATGACTCCTTGAGAGAGAGGGGGATGGATTACAGATATACAGGGAAAGACAGATAGCAGAAAAAAACAACAGTTCAATATAGACTGGGCCAATAGAGACAGGTCAATAGAGATGGGTCAACAGAGAGAAGTCAAAGACAGGTCAAAAGCGATGGATCAATAGTGTGTGATCAATAGTGACAGGTCATGAAGACTAAGTCAATAGAGACAGGTCAATAGAGACAGGTCAATAGGTCTAAGTCAATAGAGACAGATCTACAGACACAGGTCAATAGGTCTAAGTCAATAAAGACAGATCTATAGAGACAGGTCAATAGGTCTAAGTCAGTAGAGACAGATCTATAGAGACAGGTCAATAGGTCTAAGTCAATAGAGTCAGATCTACAGAGACAGGTCAATAGGTCTAAGTCAATAGAGACAGGTCAACAGGTCTAAGTCAATAGAGACAGGTCAACAGGCCTAAGTCAATAGAGACAGGTCAATAGGTCTAAGTCAATAGAGACAGGTCAATAAGAGACTGGATTCTCTAACTCTAAGCCTTTATATCTTGGCAACAGATTGAACTCTGGACAAGAGAAGTCCTTTAAAGCCTTAGTGGTTATAGTATAACTACAGTGGTGACATGATAACCCACAGTTGACCAGTGGGAAACATGACCACATGGTTGTGAAACCCAAAGGGGCAGCTACGACACTCCGCGTGCAAACTCAGTCACACAGGCAGTCAAGCGATCCTGTTATTTGGAGACAACCACAAATCATATGGTTGACCAGAGGTTCGCCCAGGTTTTCCACTTGGCCTGGTGACTGGGGTTCAAAGGCACACGGCAGGATGTCTGTAAACACCTCCATCCTGTTGTCCAGCGAGGTGACACGCGGATGTTTCATCTGGGGCGGACACCACGGGGGGAAGGATAGGGAGGAGGCTAGGGTGAGGGGTGAGGTGGTTGCCCCGCGTGTGCGAGCCTGCCTGTTCGCTCGTCTCCCCCCTCGGCTACAGTAGCCATCCTTCATGTCTGTCCTCTGTTTGAACTTCTTTAGGGTTGTTTGGGCTACTCAGACGAACGGCCCACATGGCAGTCGAAGGTGACGAATGAACACACGCTTGCTTGTTCCCTATCCTAATTACACAGCGTTTGTCGTTCTATGCCGGTGCTGTCGGTCACCATGGCTTTCTGACATATATACACGGTAAATTCTCTAGGACGACTCACCAGGTCTTTGAAGAGCACTTTGATCAGTTTTCCTTCGTCGCGCAGTCGCCCTGCCATCCTCTTCCTCATTTTGAGGGACGTGCAGATAATACGCCCCCTCATGATGGAGCGCAGGTACTCCATGAGGACCCGTCTGTGAACTTCTCCCACCAGGACCTGGCAAACCAAGGGAAAGACGGATCATTCATAAATAAATGAATGAATCAAACAATGGTCCATTCTGTCAATGTAATAAAAATACATATCCGGCAGGAATTAATTATGTCAAGTCAGCAGATAAGTAAACGATTACCACAAAATGAGTTCATGATTGTTAAACACAATGGTGACACAAAGCTTTGATACATTGCTTTCCACAATTATTGGCACCCCTAGAAAAGACTGGTTAAAAAAGGGATATAAGAAATTCACCTTTTGGTGAATTAGCCTAATGTCACACTGATTTTTTTTTTTACCTTTAATTGATTTAAATGTATTCTGAGAAATAATTATTTCTAACAAAACCATGTGTGTCACAGTTGTTGACAACTGTGTTCTTATGAACAAAATGTAACTGAAGCATATTTTCCATTTAGATTTTACTATTTTTTGGGCTAGGAGATACGAGCTGTTGTTTTAAAGATTTAAGGAAAGCTACATTTGTGATGTAATATATATTGTTTTGCAGCCATGTCTGTGAGTTGCCGAAAAATAACTCACAATTGACTGCTTGTCGGGGCAAATGTTTGGGATTGAAATTTGACTGTTACACTGTGGTAATAAATGCAGGTGGGTGCTCTTTCACCATTTATCTACAGGGGCATAACACGGCGACTCAAAGCTTGTCTGAAATGTAACAACATAAATCACTATATTATATAATATCAATATTCCAATTTTCACGCTTCTATACTAGTAGGAACATAATGGTATTTCTTGTGAGCTCATCTACAGGATTATATGCTCAGACTGGCTAGTATGTGCCTCCTATTTACCTGATAGGGTGGGCTGTCCATCCGACAGAACTTCTTGAAATGTTCCTTGATATGGGCCTCGATCTGCTCATACGTCTCTGTGTTGTTAAGCCATTTCCTCTTCACCAGCTTGTCGAAATAGGGCTAAACATGACAGGAGAGAGGGGCAAACTGAATGACTGAGAACAGAGAGAGAGAAAGAGAGAGACAACGAGAAAACAGTGAAGGAATGAGGACGACAAGACTGGGTGGGAGTTGGAGAGACGTGGACGCAGAGCCCTCCACGTTATCTGACTCAGATCCTGGTTTCACTGCTTACTGAACCCCCGACAGGGATTGTGTCTTCCTATAAGGATGTGTGGGCCGTGTGGACCATGAATTCCACAGATTGTGACTTCCTACCCGAAGGCAAGGGCTGAAAAAACCCCAGCACTGTCAAGAGGATGCGACATGCGACTCAGTGCCTCGGGAGCACTGGGGACTGGCACTGCCCGTCTGTATGGCGGCGAAGGCCTACAGAAGAAGACCGGAAGTGCATTGGCTGCCAGTAGCTACGTGGCAGTCTGCCAGGATGATCTTATTCAGCCGTGTTTGTGATATTGGAGCGGCTATTTTGGGGCTTCAGTTCCTCAGTACATCCCTGAGAACTTTTAGGGCAAGCCATGAGGGGAACTCTGATAAGATGTGCTTTATATTCTGGGACACATGGCAGACAGAGTGACGCTTGAGGGTGTGCGAGTGGGGGTGCAACCTGGTTGTGTGTGTGTGTGTGTGTGTGAGAGAGGGAGTACGGGGGAGGTGGCTTACATGTCCCTAGCTCTAAGTGTGTTTGTAAGCTGTGACAACGGTTCAGTTTTTTATTTTTTATGTGTGTGTGTGTGTGTGTGTGTGTGTGTGTGTGTAAGTATGTGTGTGTACTACACTTGTCTTCAAGAATCTAGTTAACAATGGACATTTTAGTGAAGTGAGGACAATTGGTCCATCCTAATTTTAAACATTAGGAGTTGAGGTAAGGTTTAGAATTAACGTTAGTGATAGGGTTAAGTTTAGGGTTAGGATTAGCTAAGGACAGCTTTAGATACAGGCTTAGGGTAATATTCATGTTTAGGAATTATTTTAAGGCTAGAGTTTAAATAACTCTTAATACAAACATTCTGGTGTGCGTTTACATTTTACTAGCCTCTTGGACCAGGCCCAAGACCAGGCTCTTATGAAGTCTGACTTACACTTAGTGCCAACATGGGTGTTAGTGTCTGGGTGTTAGTGTCTGTGTGAGTGTGTCTGTGTGAGTGTGTCTGTGTGAGTGTGCTGGGTGTTAGTGTCTGGGTGTTAGTGTCTGGGTGTTAGTGTCTGGGTGTTAGTGTCTGGGTGTTAGTGTCTGTGTGAGTGTGTCTGTGTGAGTGTGTCTGTGTGAGTGTGTCTGGGTGTTAGTGTCTGGGTGTTAGTGTCTGGGTGT
>JACXGJ010004826.1:0-21316 GCA_016801105.1 Esox niger
CCTAGTCAGACAGGTAGGATCAGGGGCGAGAAGGCCTAGTCAGACAGGTAGGATCAGGGGCGAGAAGGCCTAGTCAGACAGGTAGGATCAGGGGCGAGAAGGCCTAGTCAGACAGGTAGGATCAGGGGCGAGAAGGCCTAGTCAGACAGGTAGGATCAGGGGGAGAAGGCCTAGTCAGACAGGTAGGATCAGGGGCAAGAAGGCCTAGACAGACAGGTAGAAAGCACATTCATAAACATCCAGAACACCCAGACAGTGATGCTAAGCTGCCTGAGTCACAGACTTAACCAGTGGAAAATAGGTTAGAGGTTGCCAAGCTGCCAGTACAGAGGCCCTGTTGCCTTTCCGAGAAGTGTCTAGAACGCTTGGGGTTTCCCCTGACGATGGCTTGGCGATCACATGGGAGACTAATGGGTCACCGCATGTCAGAGACCCCAACAAGGCTAAAAACACTGAGTGGTAGATTGCAGATTGATACAGGGCCAGTGGTGCCTGGAGAAGTGGGTATACTATATATATGTGAACACACACACACACACACACACACACACACACACACACACACACACACACACACACACACACACACACACGATAAGAGTGGTAGATGGGTATACACTATATAATTAAATAGATTCTCAGTTACCTTCTACTCCCTCAGAGCAGCATTGTGTAGAATTCTAGTATATGTGGGGGAGGTTTGAACCGACAAGTTCGCTCAATAGGGATTTCTAGCATACGGCGCCTTAATGCATTCTATAACTTTTTTGTCGTGAGGTAACAGATGAGGTTGTCACTTGGCATTTGCATATAGTGGTTTTCAGACAGTGTTCCGACTACCTGAATCAAAACGACGTCAAAATTACACGGAAAGCCCCCCTCTAAGTGGTGGTTGATCGTGTCATCGGGGAACAGAAGGCAGTCCTCTTTTCTACACTCATCCTTGCTTACAGAAATAATGTGCGGTGCGTGAGTTTCATCACGTTGAAACACCAACGTGAGCAAACGAATAACAGAATCTCTTCGCGAATTATTTGTCGTTTCCAGACAACATTTTGTGACGATGCAGCGCGTTACTTTTACACAAAATCCAGGCATAAGTTATGGGCTAATCCATCACGCGGCGCTTATTCACGCATGTCGTTCCAACCGGCCATACCGCACACACCTACTTAGAGCACGCATTCGAAACAAACAGGAACGTTAATAAAACCCATTACGCATTCCTAATGTTGCAATCTGGATGAAATAAAAAGGTAGGAAGTATAAATGCTGCGTCACTGAACCAGGCAGTTTGCGTACCACGCGGCTTGTACATAGATTCCAAACAGACGACCGGTTGCTTTTACTTGACAATGAGAAATAGAGTATCCATTTCCCAAGCGAATGTGAGTAATGTGCATTGCGTTAATGTTATATAGAGAAAATATAGTTTTTATCCCCGCGGAAGCAACGACTTGGCCACCGAGAAACGCTAGCAGCGGAAATGCTCACGTAACAACGTGAGTTACAAAACAATCACAAGCGAATAGGGACGCGATCACTGAGGTTATATTGTGCATCTGTCCTGGCATTCTCTTTTCGGGGAGAGTAGCGATATGTACCCTTACGGTCTCAGGCTAATTCAGAACGAGTTGGGGGACTACTTTAAGAGGTCAATTACAAACATCTCTCTGGTGTTACTACGGACTATGTGGGACAGGCTGCAAACAGATCCCCGGTTCACTGACACCACAAGGGCTTCCCCGCTAGGTTAATGCAGCATTACGCCTCAACACGCACCACTGCTCGGGTTCGCTGCAATTCAGCTCATGGGTAGGGCTAGCCCGGTCCGGCAGTCTAACCCACTGTCTCCGATACACGTGTACTGCCGTAGGGCGGGTTCGAACCCCACCTAATTCTCTTTCAGCAAAAACTTTCCACTATAGTTCAGCACATTCCCATCTAAGGAATCATAAAATAACTGAAAATCTGCACTTAAAAACTACAGGGGAAAATGTGCGCTGGTGGTCACAATTGTTGTGAACCCACACTCAAGAGCCTCTTCACTTTCCAGCGAGTAGTCAGGGCTCTCGCCACCACCTGCTCTCCAAATTTAGCACCACCAGCTGCTACTTAATAAATTTAGCCTGGGCGGGCTGCCGCCAAGAGTGGCCTGGCCATGTTCAACAGCTCCAGGGATACGGCGAGCTAGCTGGGGTCGCTTGTTGTGAAACATGAGTTCTCCTCCAACAAGACGACAAAGCAGAAAGGGGGTGGGGTAATTAGAAGTTTGTAAGACAGTGAACACGGCATGGATGGAGAGGCAATGAGGATTTTCCCTAGTGGTCTTTGTTGGTTTAGTCATTACCCTGAGGCAAGTTATCTTCTAGAGTCATAAATGGTACATGCATGGAGTGAAAGTGTTTTTGAAGATCCTCTTTCTAAGGCACCCAGCCACGGATGAGGCCATTTCTTTTAGGGAGATACTGGAGCATTACTGGGTTAACAGGTTTGCTCAAGGGCAGAAGCATTTTTTTGTTTTGTTTTTTTCCAACAGGTCACCTCTTCCCACATAGGAATTTGACCCAGTAGCCAGTCGTTCACTGGCACAACAATCTGCCCAGCAGCTGATGTGCTAAAATACTACAGACATGAGGCTGGGCGAGTGTTAAGCACTCCAGGGGTGGACAGAGTTGCCTTTGTCCAGTTTTTGACAAACTCGACTCAAGTCATCAAGCGCTTCACCAAGCCTTTCTTTTAAAAAGGGGCACAGTGTAGAATCCAGCCTCTGAACCGTAACACGACGTGTCTCCTCCTCGTCTTCCCTTTCCAAACGAGACCGGGTCAGTTCGAGCAAGTCCAGAGTGGTTCAGGGTGGGAAGGGATGGTACCGCGAGTTTCAGGACCGGTTAGAAGGAGATTACAAGTGAACGTAAACTGATAGATGGACCGGTGAGAATGTTCAATAGGGGAATTCCCCCCCCCCCACACAGGCTGTAAAATTGAATGATGACAGTGATTTCAATTGGTCATGGGAGTGCATTGCGCAACCTAAAAGGTTAACTGACAAAAACACCTGCCACTGGCCACTCCACAATCTGGACGGAGCCATGACACGTTATACAACATGTTGGCCACATAGATTTGGGAGATTTTTATGCACACACTGGCGCACGCACGCACCCACGCACGCAAGCACGCACGCACGCACACACAGTCCCATGCTCCTCTGAAAATCATGTCATGCACACCTGTCACCTTTACATTGCACTACGGTTGGACAGTTGTATAGTTTTTATAATTGGGTGTTTTGTATAGGTTTATTATTAATTGTTTGTGTCATATTTCTTTTTTAAAGTTAAAACAGAGTAACAGTAATGTAACTGCACTGTCAGGAGTAGGAAAACCAACCATTTCATTGCCATAACTAATGATTGCAAATGACAAATAAACCTTTGGAACTTTTGAACACAATCGAGCAATAGGCCCGAATGAATAAACAATTTGGGAATTTTTTAACCGGGGGGATTCCTGGAGGTGCCTACATATGTCATGTTGACTAGACCAGCTGGGTCCAACTGGATCAGAGGCTGTCCTAATTCATTTGGTTGGTCAAAACTAACACAAGAAAGCACTCAGCAAGGCCAATGAGATTCGGCATAAATTCTCTCTGATTGCCAGGTTCTCCTAGGACAGAGATTAATCAAGCATTCTTGGAAATGTCACGGTTACATATTGTGTAACCTTTGTTAGAGAAAGTTCCCATCATTGCAGGCAGACTCTACCATTCAATACTGATGCTGAGGCTTTGGTTTCCAGGACAACCTTCAGGCCTGCGTGATCACATCAAACATACAATGCTCCAAATTTGACCCCCAATGCGGACCTTCTTGGTCAGGTCACCCTGTTAAAATAACTTCTGACCTAAATAGGACTTCCAGGATAATACTAAATAAAAAGTGAAAAACACACCAAGCCTCATCTGATATCACAATGTGTTGCCGACACAGAGCTGGTGGCGTAACCTTACAATCACCTCAGTGAGGTCATCACATGAGTTTAGTGGAGTGTCGACCAGATGAATGTCTCTGGGCAGTGGAAATATGGGTAATACAATCACTGTGACAACATGAGCTCACCTCCCCACATCTCTTTCTGGTCACATGGTCAGAGGCAGAAGCCAATCACCTTCTTTAATCAGAAAGGTTCTGGAACCTGGTTTCCTGAAAACCAAACAGCATTATTGGAAAAGGTTGGCCGGGGCACGGTCCTAAGGCTTTGGGCACTGGTGCCATGCGTTGTGGATGTTCATAACAGGGAGACCAGTCAAAGGGTCGGGAGTGTAGATGGCTTTTCCATGCTAGTGACGCGCTTGATGTGGCCGTTACACAAAACTCCACGAAAATTCCCCCGTCCTCCCGGAGCGGGGAGTCCTGTGAAAGGAAAGGCCTGCTTCTGAAAATAGGATCAAACAGATTATTTTTCCAGCACGGCCCAAACGAAAAAGCCAATGTCAGCAAGGAGGTTACACGGCACGATTAATTGAGCTAAACAGAGGGGGGGAGCCACAAGAAAGCTGCACTCTCTCAGTCTTCTCCTTGCACAGGCCCGGGGCAGAAGATACACAGACGGACCCTGTGTGATGAACGTGGTTCACTCCGAGCCAGTCACAAGCCTGTGGGTTCGATTTGGGGCACGTCTCCAACGGCACCCAATTCCTTAGTTGTGCACTACTTTCCACCAAAGCCCAGAAAGTTAATTAGAGCACAATGTAGGTAACAGGATGCGATTTGGAATGCAGCCATGACCCAAATAAGGTTTGGGACTACACAGCTTAGAAGGCTGATTCGAAGAATAACAATGCTTTACTTCCTGGAAACGCTTGGCTATATTAGTAGACGTGTTGACAATACCCACTTCTTGACACTCACTTTTTTGCAGTTGCTAGAAAATGTGGACAGATTTATCCTTTGTCACTTGTGTTACCAAGGTAAACTAACCTGTTACTTAGTAGTAGTTATGAGAGACCTTACTACAAAGCCTTACTACACCTTACGTAAATACAAAATAAATAAAATAAATGCTTATCAGTTTTATCTAGTACTCAAACATTTTTTGAGAGAATTCTTATCAGAAAATGATATAATTTTATTTAAAAAACTGACAATCTTACCAAAGTGATGTAATTCATGTATATTTTGATTAACTTTTTAATGTTCACCTGAGTCTTTGGGAACTTTGAAGTGGCCCTCCATGACATCCTATTTCACTGGGGTATAAATATGAGGGGACAGACAGGTTAGTCATCCATCAAAAGGTAAAGGCCAGAGAACATGTAAATTAACTGAGACAAAAGGTTGACCTTCACAGTTCAGGCAATGGCTATAAAAAGATAGCCACACGCCCAAAAATGCCATATCCATTATTAGCTCATTAATGAAGAGACACCTGGCACTGTGAAGAACCTGCCTGGAAGAGGATGCATGTGTATTTTATCTCCAGACACAATGGGATGGGTGTTTCTAGTGGCAAAAAGCACATCCAAGGATCACAGCTGTAGAATTGCAGGAGTTGGTTACATGTTGAGGTCACCAAGTCTCCAAAACTACAATTAGACACCACATCTATGCCTACAAGTTATTTGAAAGTCCTGCCAGAAGTAAGCTTCTGCGGTCACCAAACCCCAAACGTAAGCGCCCAGACTTTCTAATGGCATTGGGACTTTGATCGGAACCAAGTTCTGTGGGGGTGATGAGACTGAAATATAGCTTTTTGACAACACACACCAGAGGCGGGTTTGATGTTTAAAAAAAGCAACAGTGATGCAGAAAATCTTCTGATCTACGTGGGGAAGGAAGTATGGTGGTGGACCTGTGATGTTGTGTGGCTATTGATTCTTGTGAGGTAGATTGATAGTATTATAAAAAAAATTATATATAAATTGAGTCTCTAACACAACAAAATGTGGAGAAAGTGAAAGGCTCTGAGTAATTTCCAAAGGCACAATACATACAATTTCAGGAAAGATCTGATACTGATCTTATCTTCATTCTCAACAAAAGACCAGTAGAATGCATTTGTGAACTATTGATTAGGGCAGGATTTCAAGTCTTCATTGGATGGTGAAGCCTAACCACAGAATATACTTCAGATTCAAGTATTTGGGCTCACAATTAATGGCGTCACAAAGTGGCAACTCAAAACACATCGACTAGTTTGCCAAACATAAATGCAACAATAGTCATGTAATATTTCAAGTAGTACATTTAATAAGCAACCAAGCCAATACATATAGGCTAGTTGATTTATCTTATATAGTTCAAACGGCGTGCTCCGCTTCTCTCAGCCAACCAATCATCTTAATGAATGCATCTGTACCGAAGCAGATTGGTTCTCCCGTCACTCCGGGACCTGACGCTCCGTGTGGTGGTTTTTGTTCCTCGCACAAATATGGAGTTGCTCAGGGCAAGTATCAACATTACCGCCCTTTTGGGTGGAAAATTATTTCCAAAAAATGTCTGAATAAAAATAGAACTTTCAGTGCTTGCAATTAAATCACTCTAAAGCCACGCCACCTCGGCCAATCTGGCTGAAGATCAAGGATTGCAAACTTTTAGTGGGATTATACTTTTTTTATAGCGTGTTTCGTTATCAGTTTTAGTAGACTACATAATTTGCTTATAGAAGGGGAAAAAGTATTGGCATATTTCCATGTCGATGGGCCTGCGTATAGCAACCCTGCAGACATTGAACAGTTCGGTTTCACACAACTGTCTCAGTGACACTTTCAGAGAGCACGTTTGCAGTAAAAGGCAATGAATGGTTAGCCTGTAGCACGTCCGTAGCGCCACTACCGCCAGTCACACGCACGGACGGAGCCAAATCTATCACGATGAACCCGGCAACAAACAAGCACGCGGTACACACGTGACCAATCCTTCCGCAGGAGCCTTGAAGCAACAACGTGATAGGTTCACAATAACATCCGCGTGCACACACTCATTCAAACTTCCCTTATTTGATTACACTTCCTGTGAGATTTCTCAGGAAGCCAGCTGCTCTTCACTTAAAAGATATGTTATGAATGGGTGTCCAAACTTTTGACTAGTACTGTATATATATTTTTTCAATGTCCTCATTTTCCTAGGCAAGCATTCCAAGAACACATTATTTACAGCAATGACCGGGGAACATTCACAACTGTATCCACAGGAAGAAAGAACGGGGTTTTCCACTATGTCGGTTTGATGGTTAGAACCGACAACATTCCGTTTACATGCCCAACGCTGTCGCTCTTGACCACTAGTCCACGCTGTCATCCAACTAGGCCAAATCCTTTCCTTTAGGCCACAACAGCGCTACTTGCTGGGATTGGAGGCTCTGAATGGTCGGGCATTTGAAAGCCACAACAGAGTCAAACGCAATTGGCGTTTTAGCCCTGGATTTACTGGACAGATCCAGCTATAAATAGCAGCCATAGGGTGTAATGCCCTGCCTTACTGAGAATTTCCTGACATTACAGGCCCTGCAGGGCCAATCGTGTCAATGTGGTCTTCCTTTTAATATTCATAGTATCTGCTCGCACAGTTCGCCTGGAGATCAAACACCTCACTAGAGCTGATGGATGACAAGCCAAACACGTTACCAACAGCTGGCATGACAGCTCAAAGACTACCACGTTTAGGCTGGCACCCTGGTTCTTTATTTTGCCCCCCCATCTCGAGCAGAATGAGTACTTATCTTCAGCATTGCCACAGACCCTTCTGACATCTTTCATAGGAATTTCATGTTGGGCGTTCTTCTTAACCCACTCAGCGATTCATGCGAATCAGGATACTGACTGATAAGGTCCAGTGATGGTAAACCCAAAGCAACATCCTCAGAGTTCATATACTGGTTTCAACAGTTCTTGGTGTTAAGCAGTGTTACTAAAAACAGACTGAACACCACTGTACATTGCTGTTGAAGCGGTCATTTAAAAAAAACACTGTTTTTCTACCGGGGAACCCCAGTGTTCTACACTCAAAGCTGTTTGTTTATCCAGGATGTATGCATTACTTTACATTCAAGTACTTTAGCACAGGGGTCCTCCCCTGGGGACCCCAAGACATCTCACAAATCTGTTTTAGCCCTGAACCTTGCCACCTGAATCAAGCAAGATAATGACTTGACAAGCGGATGCAGGGGGGGCTAGATCTGAAATAGCTAATATAGGGAATAGCTGGGTGTCCCAAGTGAGATTTGAGAACTACTGCGTTAGCATTCACCGACAGAAGGAACTGAGCTTAAGAACCTTACTCAAGGGCAAAACACATAAAAGCTATTAGATGTATTGTAACCATTAATGGTTTGGCCCAGTTACCTTCATCCAACTACTGGATGCAACTCGTGCTGACGAAAGCCAGGGGATCACAGGGGATCACCTATAATGCACAGGATTTAGACCAGAAAGAGAAGCGGAGGGAACCTGATATAGTTTGCACAGTTCCCTGGAGCGGACAACACGAGATTAGCGGCAGCGTTTCACCCCTTCCAACACCCGTCAAAGAAGCATGAGGCATCCATACGATGGGATAGTCTTTGAGTCGGTCTTCAAGATTAGATATCAGGATAAAAACAGTCTGGCATTCAGGTGCTCATCTGACAGTTCTGGTGTGTTGCCAGGCAGAACAGGTGCAAGAGGGCACCATCCCATTCCATCCTCAAGCATTCCAGAAGTGATCTTAAAGCTGTAGCTTCACTGTCCTCGGCAGAAAGCTTTCCAAAAACCCACAAAACACCATGAATCTCCCACCTTACATCAATATTTCCTGCCCACAGGTCCTTGAGGAACCTCATGACAAAATCAAAATACATTCCAGAGGACCACGGAAAATGAATGTTGACACCAATCACTGTGGAAAGAGCCACACACAACTTCTAAGATTAAGTCCCCAACAAATCAGACAGAGACATATTGTCTAACTGGAGAAAGTTAAGGACGCTAATGAATTGTTGAATGAGTTCACGTCCTGCCAAAACCTCAAGAACAACTTCTATAATCAGCCTGGAAGTTACTTGCCTTTTTTAATGAAAACCATACGGTCATAAGGTGTCGTTTGGAAAACCAGCCTGATCAGGGACCCACTACTAGGAAGCAAGCACACTCCCTACAGCAAGAACCCACTTATCCACACAGTCAAGACTGTCAGATAAAACCCTCCTCAAAGCCATTTCACATCAATTAAAAAGCCCTTGGTCAGAGGGAATATATCAGAGGAGTGTGTAAAAAGAAAAAACAGCAAAGTGTCTGGTCAAGAACACATCAACGTTCAGAGCACCAATTAAAAAATTGCTTTGTTTTAGAGAAGGAACGACACCGGAACTGGCCCGAAGGAACGACACCGGAACTGGCCCGAAGGAACGACACCGGGACTGGCGTGAAGTCGAGCTCAAATGAACCTCCTGGTTGCTATGGGTTTGTCTAGTGGTTTGGCAGAACAATTCTGACTTTCTTCATAGCTTGCAATGTAGTCAAATGAGAAAACAGGACTAGGTTAACATATTGGAGCCATTGTAGATCTCACCCTTCAGAGCGGTAAGCCAAGTGGATCAGAACCTATTTGCACATAAATGAGGAAAAATTCCCATTTTAAAACAATGTGCTCCCTTCTCCGTTTTTGGAGAGAGTTGAGTGAATGGGTAACTGGGGGCTTGTCTACATGGGCCGGGATGTCTGCATCCAATTAGCACAACAAACTGCCAGTTTGAGGGAAACCCTGCTCCTTTGGTAATAGCCATATTTTTGGCTGAGTTTCAAAGATAAACCCACGAGCTCCACCAGTTTTCTACACCGCATGTTGAAACCCAGAGAAGAGTCAGGCAAAGGGGTCTGCGCCCTGTGAAATGACACCCCGTTCCCCAGCAACCAGAGTTTGTGGTCAAAGGTAGTTCATTAAATTAGCACACAGGTGCCATTGGAGAACCAGCCAGGGCTGTGGCGTCAAAACCCAGCTCCAGACAACACAGCTGGTTCTACAACGGGAATGACAGGAATGTATGGAGAAGAAGAAATGGGGGCAAAGATTCTCAATCTCTTCATTGCCCCCCCATTTAAATGAGCTTTTAATTTAGGGTGATGTTTCTAGGTTTATTTCCCACTGTTGAAGTCAAAATCAGAATGTCACTTGTATGTATATCAACTGCAATATTATATCCAAACAACTGTATTACAACTAAAACAACTGACTACCACAACTAATTTATGCATGCTAGCTATGATACCAACTTATATCAATGAGAGGGAGTTAGCCTTTAGCAGTCACATTTCTTATATCTGAAAAGAACAGCTTCAGTCAATAGCCAGATATACCCAAATAAGAATTTGGCCTGTTACTCTAAATAAAACAGGTTTTACAAATATCAATTTTGTGGGATCAGATTTAGGGATTTACGTTTTAAAGAGACTTAAGTCTTAGTTGAATTATCTGTATACAAAGGTTGAAGAAAATTCACAGTTCAACTACCCTCTCTTAATTAATGGAAGCCCTGCAGAGCAAGCGCATTTGAGCAGGAACACTACGCAGGTATTGTGGAAACCCATGTGTCTCTGGGACTTCCCTGAGCAAGCAGATGGTTCAGGAGGCCGTGGCTCTGCTTCAAATGGAAAACCGGACGCAGAGCTACAGGTGAAGTGACCCGCTGCTTACACAGGCCTTTATTAGGTACACCTGCTCGTTAACGCAAACAGCCAATCAGCCACCGGCATTCAAACCAGATCAGCCAGTTCAGTTGTTCTTCATTAGAAACAGGAAGATGATCGAAGTGACTTGGACCGATGTTTGATTGTCGGAGCCAAATGTGGTGGTTCCGGATCTCAGAAACAGCTGACCTGACAAGATTTTCACACACTACAGTCTCTACAGTATATAGAGAACAGTGTTTTTTAATTTCTCACGATATAGGAGAATGGCCAGACTTGTTCGACTTGACAGAAAGAGCAAAGAACAAAGTGCAGAAGGGAATCTCCACGCACAACGCATCAATCCTGGAAAGGGATGGAGGTAGAAATGCTAGATGAGTGGCCCAAATAAATCACTCAGAGCGCACACAGGGCGGTATTTGGGACGTAGGCTTGTGTGCGATAAGCCGGGGTGGGACTCCCCCGCACATCTTCCTGGTTCCTGAAAAACGCAGAGAAAGAAGCCGGTGTCACAGCGAAGGGGAAAAAACAACAGATTTGAGCCGGGTCAGGGGCCCAGCACCCAGGTGCCTGGAACACAGGCTTAATGCACAGTGAGAGTTTCCACTGGGATTTAGCCCATACTTGGGTCTCACACCGAAAGATGAAAAGAGCCGACATCAGCCTCAGCACTGCACAGGAGCGCCACGCTCTTTATAACAAGTGAAACCCAAGGGGTGGCGGGTGGCGAGAAACACTTAAGCCAGTGGCTCCACTGAAACAGTGGCCACATTGGGGCAGTTGGAAACAACTTATATGAACAATAAGATAAAAATATGAACACATTATATTGTGAGGTGCCAGGCATTTCCCTGCCCTGTGAACCTTCACAATCCATTATACTACCGGAGTGGAAGATGAGACGTACGGTTTGAGTGTTAATGAGAACTCTGCCCAGGCCAAATGTCTTCTCAGCACTTCATTCTGTTCGCCAAAATTACCAAAACAATAAACACTTTCAAAAGCAGAGCCACAATGGAACCTGTAATGATTGGGAGGCCAGTGAACATCAGCAAGTTGGAAAAATAAAGCCACAGTATGGCATTTACACATCCAGAGAGACAGAGACAGAGACAGGGAGACAAACAGGGAGACAGAGAGAAAGAGAGACAGACTGATCTATAGAAACAGGGCGATCACAAGTCCCAGTGTAAATGAGATGCCCACACCCTCACCGCAGGGCGTCTGCTTCCCCGTAACGGGTCACACATGCAGTGTTTACAGTACAATAAACATGAAGCCTGAGGTTAGGTGGAGAGGAACGACGCCACCAAGGAAATGTGCAACATCACACACATGCAAATGTGACAAAACACAGCAGAGCAGTGCACCGAAATAGAAAACTCTAGGGGACTTCAGCACATGGGATTTAACACGGGGCCACACTCCAGGCGGGGCCACACTCCAGGCGGGGCCACCTACGGCAGGTGATGCAGACTAAAAGGACAGCAGAAGCACATGAAGGCTTTCCCGACTGATGGACTCAGCCTTGTGAAACTGCGTTGGTTGCAGAGGGGCCTCTTAAAGTTCCACTCCGGCACACAGGAATAATAGTTTCCCATCCTACATGTATTTACAGCCTGGCGTTCTGCGCTGACAATTAGCAGGCATCGCTAGGGGCTCTCTGTCAGACACCCATCTCCTTCTTTTCACCAGAACCTTATGGGTCCTGATGAGAAGTAGGGCATCTTATAGGGGGTAGAATGCTATTTGGGCCTCAGTCTAAGCCAGGCTGGACATTTGTGTGAAGGCCTACGTGCTGCACTCTTCACTGACCATAAGACATTTAATACCACACAGGCGATTTATGATTTTACAAAATAACAGGATTTTCAGGACACCCCTTTTAAATGACTGGACACATGAACAAAGTCAAGCGAAATGGGATTTATCAACTGAAAGTGACAGTTTGTATCTACTTTCTTTAAAACACAGTGCACATTCAGTGAACCTATTGAAAAGGAAATCTATACATTGGGACCTGTAGCTACTGGTCAGCGTGTAGGGACCATGGAGGCTGAGTCACTGGCTTGGAAGCTCCATCACGCCATCTCAGGCATTTTGCCAGAGGACTGAGTGAATGACAAGGTCTCTCCGGACAAATCTGTGCCCCCTGGGACTAAAACAGTTGGAGAGAACTCTGTGGGCTATACCAGGCCCTGTTTCAGGGGGTCAGAGGCCGGTTAGTGTCCCTTTGGTGGTATTTGGCTACGCTTGGCAAAATGCGTGGTGCTATTCCCTGCCTAGTGGGTCCCGTCAGTGGGGCCCGTCAGTGGGCCCCGTCAGTGGGTGTCTCTGTATAGGGCTGCAAGGTCTGTAGAACCACGCTCACCTCCTGTCCCTAAAACCCCACCCCCTCTTAGTCACCAGTATCTACGCTGTAACAGTCCATTTACCAGGGGTTGTGGTCAGTTGGCCTAGCCTGGTGCTATTTATTCTGTTTTTATCTAGTATCCTGTTGAGTCCCAGGTAAGTACCCTCTAATTTTCCAGTGTTCTGTTGGATCTTACCTGAGCTCTAGGACCAGAGCCTCAGCACTACCTGGGCTGATGACTCTGGGTCCCTGTCCAAATTCCACCTGCTAGCGTTGCTGATCTAGAGTCTGGCTGACAACACCGGCTGTTGCTGCCAATCTGGTTCTCCCTGTCGATAGTCAATGGGGTTGTGTTGCTGATTCAGTCTCTGCCTAAAAGATCCTGCAGTCGCTAGCCTGGCATAGCTGGTCCATACGTACGTACCCGCTGGTCAGCTAATTAATTTATTATCTTGATGATTGATTTGGCCTAAAAGGTAACACTTTTGTAATCCCCAATCCTCTGGCTCAGCCAGAATAGGATTTGCAAACCCCTGGAGCTTGGCCTCTTTCTACGTTTCTACCTATATTGTACGCTACTGTGCTTCAACATATTATTCCTTGCTATGTGGTGTTTTTAGGCGTGATAACTCCTGATGAATTAAGGGTTTTACGAAATACTTTTTATTGACACGCAAGTGTCTAATCCGCATCTAAAATACCGGAACATTAATTCCGTCGATGAAGATCTGCATGATAGTAACATTGTGTCAACGTAAAAAAAAAAAAAAAAAAATTACGACCTGCAGTATTTAACGTACTTGCATCTCAGCGACTCGACTTCGCCGACGTGTAAATGATTAAAAAAATAAGATTTCTATTTCGTTAGGCAAAAAGCTAACTACAGTACATATATTGCTAGTATTTTGCAACCAATCAAGAAAGACGGTTTCCAACTATTTGACTCAATGATGACTGACAAGGACGCCGCACCACCGTACACGGCAGTGTAACCTGTTGCTATCAAAACAATGTCTCTTCAAGATTCCAGTTAGCTAGTTCCACAAGTCCGTCGAATAAGGAAATGCAGTCAATAAAAAACCGCTAAACACAACACAGTTTGCTTGGTACAGTAGCTTTCTTACACAACACACCCTCGTTATCGTACATCACCGCCGTTATGTAGCGGTACAGTATTTGATACAAGGTAATTAACTAGCTAACACGAAGCTAGCTCGCTACATCCGTACAAAATTCATATTCGATTTGACGCTTACCCTTCCCAATGCTACCAGTTGTATCCGACGCTGTTTGGTCGCAACCAGTTCTTGGATACTTATGCAAGCGCTATTTCATTGCAGACCGAGATCACAACTCCGACCATGTGATTTCAAAAACCGACAAACAATGACATTTCTCCCTCGTTCTGTCTCCATGGGGACCCAGCGTCACAATCTTTCCGTCCAAAAAGAGGCGTGTCTTAAAAAACATTTAAAATGCCGGCGGGAACAGAGCAAATATTAAGCAAGGGTGGACACATCTCATTTTTGTCTATTTATCGATGTTTTTGAAATGTTTTAGTTACCACCGACCTGCACTGCAGAACACCTTTCTACATCTCTTTGAGAAACGTAACCGCAATAGTTAGATATTTTAGGTTGTCACCGCACGCCATCTAGTGAATGATAAAGTAATCTTGTGTGCAGTGTGTGTTTCTGATTTAACTATATAACGGGAGTAATTGTCTACCAACTGGTTTAATCTGAAAAGTTTACTGATGGGAACTTTTCTTCTGTCCCCATTTAGAAAAATATATTTGTATGTGTAGTTTATGGTTAGGCTTAGGTAAATGCTAGGGATAGGAAAATAGTTTGGGGTCTGGGATATCGAAAATAGGGAATACTTGTCGTGGACCACACAAGGATAGACCTGTGTGTGTGGTCAGTTGTGCAAACCTTTTCTGGACTTATCCATTGGGTAGATATAAACAGGGACAGGCAGAAACGCCTTTATCTAAGCACATTTACGCACACCCTGAATTTGAACTGGTGTAATTATTCTGGTAGACTACATAAAGAGACAAAATACACTAAACCTACATACATTTGACCTACAGTTGTGTACAGTGTGTGGTGAGCTTATGTGATAATGTAATATGGTTGGTGAGCAAATCCTACTTAAATGTTTCTTTTTCAAATAATGATAATTTTTTTAATGACTTCATTCCGAGATGAATGGGCTAATGACTACATCTATTTTTAAATTATTTAGAATCATTAAGAGAAATCGCTTTTCGAAACAGAATATTTACTTTATTTAGATGTTAATTCACTATAAACAATAGTTGACAAAAGTATTTTGGCTACATTGTACAGCCGTCTTTGTGCCTTAAATTGGTGTTGGATGGATGAGGACAGAGTGGATTATAATTTCTTTATTTGGATAAAATTGAAGTCTCATTAGATCAGTGTCTACCACAAACTGTGAGACAGGTATACTTTAAGCCAACCTTGACTAAAAATGACCGTATTTTGATATTTTACACCCGTTTCAATATAAAAATAAATGAGGATAATATGTTTTGGGGGGTATGCCCAGACCCCCTAAAACGATGCTTAGCACCCCCGTCCATGAATTTCTAGTGACGTACCTGATTCAAGGTATACACGTTTTTAGTTCCTGGTTGGACCTTTCACCTCGTTTGATCCCTTTTGGGTTCCGGGGCGAGCCTATAGCCTAGGTTCTACCTAGCACCCAGAGTAGTTAGAACCAAAAACAAGGTACAGCCGAACAGCTTTTGTGCAACGCTTTCCACCAGTGCCCCCTTCTTTATATTTTAAAACATTAACACCAAAAATCTGCTATTCTAATTAGTTGGTGGGCTATATCATGACAACCAAACATACATTACGTCCCCAAATTATATTTGGCTACCAAATGTTTTATCATAATTAAACCTCAGATCTACCTATACGGTTTTGATAAAGATAAGTTAATTGAAACAGTCAATACATTGTACCAACGTTGTTTCACATTGTATCAATTGAGCAAGCTACACTATTTAAGATCGTAGTTCGGCTTTTGAATGTCGTAGAAACAAATAAATGCTATTCCCAAGAGCATCAATTCTGTGGTTCCTCTGATACTGTGATATTACCGGTTGTTCCCAGCCGAAATTATCGCAGGTTTACGTGTCGTTTAAGATCAGCAAGATATCGCGAAAGAAGAATTAGACCTATGCCTACCTTATATTCAGCTATGCACCTTGAACTTCGAACGTTCAGTCCAAACTACGAATCCTCCATAACAATGCGTAGAAAAGTCCAAATTAATAGTCATATGATATGCTGGTCAAAAGAAAGTTGTTTAGTTTTGTTTTCATCTAATTTGCACCGCCAGGTAGCGTCGATAGTCTCGTCTCCAGACACTTTCGTCAGCCTGGATACGAAGTAATGGCTAATTCAGTGTATTATGGCCATTATATCTACCAGAGGACCAACGTATCATAATGGGGAAAGTGAAGTCAAAATTCCAACAAGTGTATATGTCACTATCAGTTGCCAAGGAAACAAAAGTCGATGCTTGTTTTGGATTTCGGTCTAACGGTCACCACCATCGACGGAGCTTCATGCATAAGGTGCGTATTATCATGACGACTGTTGGAGAAATCTAGTTGCAGGTTTTCTAATACGCGGGAAGCCTTACACGGATACAAACGCTCAGTATGTGGGGTCTAGGAAATAAATTGGCGTCATTCAGACCCAGCAAGACATCTACTTCATTGCCCAAGACAGTGATTGACAGGTGTAGGTGATGTTCAGGTTGTCTGACCAGAAACGTATGTCTGAAAGTGGAATGTCATGAACTGGTATGTTGCCCCAGCAGTGATTGAGGACAATTTGGACTGAAACATGTGCTCGTGTTTATTTTGAGGAATCCAAGAATCTACCTGTACTGTTAACATATGTTACGGGCAGTGCCTTTGAGCTGATATTCTACTAGCTGCAGGAACAAATCTGAGGTGGGTCATGGCTTGAAGGAAAACCGCTCATGTTAACTTGAATTCATACATACTCTGGACTCAGACTTTGCTCCAATTGCTGGGCTTGCTAAAGAAAGTTACTATGAATTCTCTCAGAAGTCCCAAAACATAGCTGGACAAATTTCAAACTAACATTGGCTGGTTCCTCTCTACCAACGAAATTTGATGTACCTGCACTCAGTTCAATAAAGTTTCTGTACAAAACATACTTTATGATAAAATACACAGTAGTGTGTATTGTTGTTTTTATAAATAAGCAGTCCACCTTTCATGACTTTCATGATTTTCTTAGCTGCCGTGAATTTTGCTAACTCTGTAAGTACTACGCGGGTAAATGTTGTGTAGACTTGGACATAAACCAGACAGTGGAAAGTGCTTTTCATGTCAAAGTGCCAGGCTTGGGTTGATCCAATTTGCCAATCTTGACATCCAGGATTAGTCTAGCGTCTCCAGGCCAAACATTAAACGCCCCATGGGAGCTGAGGGCTTAGTCACTACTCGGTAGGAGTGTAGAAATCCAGCCATCAGATAAGTTCTAGACAAATACCCCCTGAAGCTTTAAGGTGTGAGGATCTACATTGTTTCTATTGAGACATCTTTCCCTGATTTCAGCACCCAACTTCCAAACATGATTTTCCAGGATGGTGGTTCTGATTCAGTCTTTGAAACTGAAGTGACTGTGAGTACTATGTCAGTGTAGCTGATCTTAATTTGTTCCTGATTCAAATGTTAGAAAGGGGTTTGTGGTTGGTAAATATTGTATTTAAATGTTGCTGTGGATCCTACATCTCTTCAGGTTGATTGATGAGCTTGTTGACTCCAACCGTTTAGTCGCCCTCAAGTGGATTTCTTAGCAGACATGCCTACAACCCTGTTTTCAAATCAGTTGGGATGCTCTGTAAAATGTTGAGAAAAAAAATGCAATGATGGGCAAATCATTTAAATCCTATATTCAGTAGGGAAAATATAAAGACAACATAAACTGTTGAAACTGAGAAATGTTATTGTTTTATGAAAAATATGTGCCCACTTTGAATTTGATGCCAGCCAGACATTAAAAAAGTTCTGACAGGGAAAACAAAAGCATGGAAAGGATATGTAATGCTTAAAAAACCTGATGGAACATTTCATAATGAATAAGGTTAATTGGCAACAGGTCAGTAACATGATTTGGTATAAAAAGAGCATCCCAGAGAGAATGAGTCTTTCAGAAGTGAAGATGGGGAGGGGTTCACCACTCTGTGAAAGACTGCTGGCAAAAAGTGCAACAATTTAAAAATAAAATTTCTCAACATAAAATTGCAAAGGGCTTGGGGATCTGGTCAGCTACGGTACATAATATCATTAAAATATGAACCATTAATGGTGAACAATATACAGGTTTTGGAGCAACATATGCAGCCATCCAGACAACGTCTTTTTTAAGGGAAGCAATGCCAAACCACATTCTGCACGTATTACCACAGCATGGCTCCGTAGTAAAATAGTCCAGGTGCTAAACTGGCCTGCCTGCAGTCCACACCTGTTACCCATTGAAAACATTTGATGCATCATGAAACATACAAAAAAGGAGACCCAGAACTGGTGAGCAGCTGAAATCCAAGCAACTAGGGGAAAACATTTCACTTTCAAAACTATCGCAATTGGTCTCCTCAGTTCCAAATACTTACAGAGTGCTGTAAAAACAAGAGGTGATGCAACACAGTTGCAAACATGACCCTGTCCCAACCTTTTAAAAACATTTTGCTGGCATAACATTCTATATGGGCATGTATTTTTCAACATTTGATATGTTGTCTTTTGTACTATTTTCAATTATTACAGGGATAAATTATTTGCACATCATTGCATTCTATTTTTATCTGCATTTTACGCAGCATCACAACTTTTTTGGAAACAGGGTTGTAGATGGAGTTTGCATTGCAATGTGTTGTGTTATGTGTTATGTTCAGTGAAGAGCATTGTGTTCATTGGTGTGAATTATCATACAGGCTTAAATATGTCTGAGAATACCACTCGAGGTAACTAATACCAGGAACTAGTTTGTATTTTCTTCCTCCAGTTCTACATTGTTTAAAACGTATTAACATGGAAGCATTACGATAATAATTAGCTCTACTCCAAATTATAAGGCACGGCATCAAGTTGTTTCTTGACCGAAATGATCAAAAGCTCTGCTCTAGATATATGAACAGGCTGACTCCCAGAGCTGAGTGTAGCTGTGGGGTTTGTCTGACCAGCTGTTGTCTCATGACAGGAGGTTGAAGTGGAGACGGAGTTTGGAAATGTTCACTGCACTGTAAAGGGTGTTCACAAGGGCAACCGCCCTGTCATCATGACCTTCCATGATATCGGATTGAATTGTAAGTTCCAAAACATCCAGCTGACAGCAGGGACGGTCGTTGACTTGTGACGGCTGAAAAAAACAATAGTTGCACTACACGCCTACTGATCAGTTAATCTCGGGACCATTGTAAAACAATTAGCTTGACACACACAATGGCAATGAATGATCTGTGCGACTCCTCTTGTTTTTTTTCAAGCTGATTTAAGCACTTGGTCTAACTTTTCCTGTGTTCTCCTATGTAGACCATTCGTGCTTCAGTCCCCTGTTCAGTCATGAGGACATGCAGGAGATCTTATGGCACTTTGTCGTGTGTCACGTCCACGCCCCTGGACAGCATGAGGGTGCCTCTTCTCTATCCTCAGAGTAAGTGGCTCGTCCTCTTATGACAAATCATCCTTCCTTTGTAGCCTTCATTTGGGCAATAGATACTCTAGATGTCAAGACTTCAGGCAAAGATTCAAAGGAATCAGTTTAGTAAATACAGTGATGGGCTTTCCATTGGGAAAGGCGCTGCTTGTAAAACTGTCATCACATTCAACTATTTTACAAACTTGCTTAGCACCTGACCTTGATCGCAAGCTGAAAAACTGGGCTACAACCAGAGTTCAACAACATCAACAGTGGCCAATTGGCTCTAGTCCCATCTGTTGTTAGTGTTAGTGGTCAATAGGATCTAGTCCAATCTGTTTTAGGTGTTAGCAGACATTGGGATCTGGTCCCATCTGTTGTTGCTGAAATCGGTTCCAGCCCAGACAGATATATTCATGCAAGAAGGTGATGGGCCCCTGGAGTAATTTATGTTCTTCCGCTGTAGGTACCCCTATCCCTCCATGGACCAGCTGTCTGAGGCTCTCCTCCTAGTTCTGGATCACTTTCGGTAAGTTCATATACACAGATACTGGTAACCGCAGGTATTAAAGGTGCAGCAAAATGATCACCTGCAAGTTCCTTTAACAGATCAGTGCAAATATATATAAAAAGACGTATATATAAAACGTAAACAGTTGAAGCTTTCGAGTGTTATTCTCTGTGATAAAAAACTTAACTTAGCTAGATAATACATTCAGTTGCAATACATTTCGAATAATACATACATTTGTCTTTTTAAATGACATCAGATCTCATCTTGTTTCCCTTCAGGTTCCAGACGGTCATTGGACTAGGCAGCGGTGCTGGTGCCTATATCCTTGCCAAATTTGCTGTGAGTTAATTTACATTTTTACCTGAGCTGACATGACAATTTCTGTGGCCACAGAGCACAGAGTTACGTAATCCTAATTTTGATTGGCATACAATAAATTACTGCAATATTCTTTTGTCTACAAACACCTACACTATAATGTTATTCTCATTTACAGTTACACTTGGGGCTGGCTTTGCAGGCACAGAATAAGCCTAATCCCTTGACTATAAAATCTCCATTGAGTTACATTTTTCGGTGCTAGACTGGGTGTAATCTGTGGCCCTGAATCCAGCCCTTCATCACAATGTAAAGGCACCTCACTGTACAAAGGCTTGTGTGTTGTCCTGCTCTCAAAATCCTAAATGTGTTTTTTGTTTATTCCGTATGGTTCCTTTCTCTAGCTAAACCATCCAGACAAGGTTGAGGGACTTGTCCTCATCAACATCAATGTTCATGCAGAGACCTTGATGAATTCAGTTGCACACAAGGTAACATCAGACAAACGGACACATTTTATTGCAGATTCTAAATTAGCGGTTCATTGTTATTATTTTTAAGGCCCTCCAACCAAACCGTTTGAGATGTGCCAAAGATACGTGTTTAGGGCTTTCAGGCTAAGCTAATGGTGACACAGATTTTCACTGATTGATTTAAATTCTTAGAGGATTATGAGCCTGTGTGGGTTGTAAATAAGCTTATGAGTTTGTGTGTAAGATTGGCCTTCGGGAGAATGAATGTAGACCTCTAAC
>JACXGJ010004826.1:21416-42931 GCA_016801105.1 Esox niger
TCACCAGGGCTAACATGGGCGGATAGCATCACCAGGGCTACTAGGAGCGGCTTGCATAATTAAAACTAACAGTGCCATAACCATGCTGGTGTTATTTATCTTCCTGTGTGTCCCTTACCTTTCCAAACATGTGGTTGATCACGTTATCAGGCAGTGCGTGGGTCCAGCCGGTCAACTTTCTCCCAGAGAGAAAACATTTGTTAGAGGTCTACATTCATTCTCCCGAAGGCCAATCTTACACACAAACTCATAAGCTTATTTACAACCCACACAGGCTCATAATCCTCTAAGAATTTAAATCAATCAGTGAAAATCTGTGTCACCATTAGCTTAGCCTGAAAGCCCTAAACACGTATCTTTGGCACATCTCAAACGGTTTGGTTGGAGGGCCTTAAAAATAATAACAATGAACCGCTAATTTAGAATCTGCAATAAAATGTGTCCGTTTGTCTGATGTTACCTTGTGTGCAACTGAATTCATCAAGGTCTCTGCATGAACATTGATGTTGATGAGGACAAGTCCCTCAACCTTGTCTGGATGGTTTAGCTAGAGAAAGGAACCATACGGAATAAACAAAAAACACATTTAGGATTTTGAGAGCAGGACAACACACAAGCCTTTGTACAGTGAGGTGCCTTTACATTGTGATGAAGGGCTGGATTCAGGGCCACAGATTACACCCAGTCTAGCACCGAAAAATGTAACTCAATGGAGATTTTATAGTCAAGGGATTAGGCTTATTCTGTGCCTGCAAAGCCAGCCCCAAGTGTAACTGTAAATGAGAATAACATTATAGTGTAGGTGTTTGTAGACAAAAGAATATTGCAGTAATTTATTGTATGCCAATCAAAATTAGGATTACGTAACTCTGTGCTCTGTGGCCACAGAAATTGTCATGTCAGCTCAGGTAAAAATGTAAATTAACTCACAGCAAATTTGGCAAGGATATAGGCACCAGCACCGCTGCCTAGTCCAATGACCGTCTGGAACCTGAAGGGAAACAAGATGAGATCTGATGTCATTTAAAAAGACAAATGTATGTATTATTCGAAATGTATTGCAACTGAATGTATTATCTAGCTAAGTTAAGTTTTTTATCACAGAGAATAACACTCGAAAGCTTCAACTGTTTACGTTTTATATATACGTCTTTTTATATATATTTGCACTGATCTGTTAAAGGAACTTGCAGGTGATCATTTTGCTGCACCTTTAATACCTGCGGTTACCAGTATCTGTGTATATGAACTTACCGAAAGTGATCCAGAACTAGGAGGAGAGCCTCAGACAGCTGGTCCATGGAGGGATAGGGGTACCTACAGCGGAAGAACATAAATTACTCCAGGGGCCCATCACCTTCTTGCATGAATATATCTGTCTGGGCTGGAACCGATTTCAGCAACAACAGATGGGACCAGATCCCAATGTCTGCTAACACCTAAAACAGATTGGACTAGATCCTATTGACCACTAACACTAACAACAGATGGGACTAGAGCCAATTGGCCACTGTTGATGTTGTTGAACTCTGGTTGTAGCCCAGTTTTTCAGCTTGCGATCAAGGTCAGGTGCTAAGCAAGTTTGTAAAATAGTTGAATGTGATGACAGTTTTACAAGCAGCGCCTTTCCCAATGGAAAGCCCATCACTGTATTTACTAAACTGATTCCTTTGAATCTTTGCCTGAAGTCTTGACATCTAGAGTATCTATTGCCCAAATGAAGGCTACAAAGGAAGGATGATTTGTCATAAGAGGACGAGCCACTTACTCTGAGGATAGAGAAGAGGCACCCTCATGCTGTCCAGGGGCGTGGACGTGACACACGACAAAGTGCCATAAGATCTCCTGCATGTCCTCATGACTGAACAGGGGACTGAAGCACGAATGGTCTACATAGGAGAACACAGGAAAAGTTAGACCAAGTGCTTAAATCAGCTTGAAAAAAAACAAGAGGAGTCGCACAGATCATTCATTGCCATTGTGTGTGTCAAGCTAATTGTTTTACAATGGTCCCGAGATTAACTGATCAGTAGGCGTGTAGTGCAACTATTGTTTTTTTCAGCCGTCACAAGTCAACGACCGTCCCTGCTGTCAGCTGGATGTTTTGGAACTTACAATTCAATCCGATATCATGGAAGGTCATGATGACAGGGCGGTTGCCCTTGTGAACACCCTTTACAGTGCAGTGAACATTTCCAAACTCCGTCTCCACTTCAACCTCCTGTCATGAGACAACAGCTGGTCAGACAAACCCCACAGCTACACTCAGCTCTGGGAGTCAGCCTGTTCATATATCTAGAGCAGAGCTTTTGATCATTTCGGTCAAGAAACAACTTGATGCCGTGCCTTATAATTTGGAGTAGAGCTAATTATTATCGTAATGCTTCCATGTTAATACGTTTTAAACAATGTAGAACTGGAGGAAGAAAATACAAACTAGTTCCTGGTATTAGTTACCTCGAGTGGTATTCTCAGACATATTTAAGCCTGTATGATAATTCACACCAATGAACACAATGCTCTTCACTGAACATAACACATAACACAACACATTGCAATGCAAACTCCATCTACAACCCTGTTTCCAAAAAAGTTGTGATGCTGCGTAAAATGCAGATAAAAATAGAATGCAATGATGTGCAAATAATTTATCCCTGTAATAATTGAAAATAGTACAAAAGACAACATATCAAATGTTGAAAAATACATGCCCATATAGAATGTTATGCCAGCAAAATGTTTTTAAAAGGTTGGGACAGGGTCATGTTTGCAACTGTGTTGCATCACCTCTTGTTTTTACAGCACTCTGTAAGTATTTGGAACTGAGGAGACCAATTGCGATAGTTTTGAAAGTGAAATGTTTTCCCCTAGTTGCTTGGATTTCAGCTGCTCACCAGTTCTGGGTCTCCTTTTTTGTATGTTTCATGATGCATCAAATGTTTTCAATGGGTAACAGGTGTGGACTGCAGGCAGGCCAGTTTAGCACCTGGACTATTTTACTACGGAGCCATGCTGTGGTAATACGTGCAGAATGTGGTTTGGCATTGCTTCCCTTAAAAAAGACGTTGTCTGGATGGCTGCATATGTTGCTCCAAAACCTGTATATTGTTCACCATTAATGGTTCATATTTTAATGATATTATGTACCGTAGCTGACCAGATCCCCAAGCCCTTTGCAATTTTATGTTGAGAAATTTTATTTTTAAATTGTTGCACTTTTTGCCAGCAGTCTTTCACAGAGTGGTGAACCCCTCCCCATCTTCACTTCTGAAAGACTCATTCTCTCTGGGATGCTCTTTTTATACCAAATCATGTTACTGACCTGTTGCCAATTAACCTTATTCATTATGAAATGTTCCATCAGGTTTTTTAAGCATTACATATCCTTTCCATGCTTTTGTTTTCCCTGTCAGAACTTTTTTAATGTCTGGCTGGCATCAAATTCAAAGTGGGCACATATTTTTCATAAAACAATAACATTTCTCAGTTTCAACAGTTTATGTTGTCTTTATATTTTCCCTACTGAATATAGGATTTAAATGATTTGCCCATCATTGCATTTTTTTTCTCAACATTTTACAGAGCATCCCAACTGATTTGAAAACAGGGTTGTAGGCATGTCTGCTAAGAAATCCACTTGAGGGCGACTAAACGGTTGGAGTCAACAAGCTCATCAATCAACCTGAAGAGATGTAGGATCCACAGCAACATTTAAATACAATATTTACCAACCACAAACCCCTTTCTAACATTTGAATCAGGAACAAATTAAGATCAGCTACACTGACATAGTACTCACAGTCACTTCAGTTTCAAAGACTGAATCAGAACCACCATCCTGGAAAATCATGTTTGGAAGTTGGGTGCTGAAATCAGGGAAAGATGTCTCAATAGAAACAATGTAGATCCTCACACCTTAAAGCTTCAGGGGGTATTTGTCTAGAACTTATCTGATGGCTGGATTTCTACACTCCTACCGAGTAGTGACTAAGCCCTCAGCTCCCATGGGGCGTTTAATGTTTGGCCTGGAGACGCTAGACTAATCCTGGATGTCAAGATTGGCAAATTGGATCAACCCAAGCCTGGCACTTTGACATGAAAAGCACTTTCCACTGTCTGGTTTATGTCCAAGTCTACACAACATTTACCCGCGTAGTACTTACAGAGTTAGCAAAATTCACGGCAGCTAAGAAAATCATGAAAGTCATGAAAGGTGGACTGCTTATTTATAAAAACAACAATACACACTACTGTGTATTTTATCATAAAGTATGTTTTGTACAGAAACTTTATTGAACTGAGTGCAGGTACATCAAATTTCGTTGGTAGAGAGGAACCAGCCAATGTTAGTTTGAAATTTGTCCAGCTATGTTTTGGGACTTCTGAGAGAATTCATAGTAACTTTCTTTAGCAAGCCCAGCAATTGGAGCAAAGTCTGAGTCCAGAGTATGTATGAATTCAAGTTAACATGAGCGGTTTTCCTTCAAGCCATGACCCACCTCAGATTTGTTCCTGCAGCTAGTAGAATATCAGCTCAAAGGCACTGCCCGTAACATATGTTAACAGTACAGGTAGATTCTTGGATTCCTCAAAATAAACACGAGCACATGTTTCAGTCCAAATTGTCCTCAATCACTGCTGGGGCAACATACCAGTTCATGACATTCCACTTTCAGACATACGTTTCTGGTCAGACAACCTGAACATCACCTACACCTGTCAATCACTGTCTTGGGCAATGAAGTAGATGTCTTGCTGGGTCTGAATGACGCCAATTTATTTCCTAGACCCCACATACTGAGCGTTTGTATCCGTGTAAGGCTTCCCGCGTATTAGAAAACCTGCAACTAGATTTCTCCAACAGTCGTCATGATAATACGCACCTTATGCATGAAGCTCCGTCGATGGTGGTGACCGTTAGACCGAAATCCAAAACAAGCATCGACTTTTGTTTCCTTGGCAACTGATAGTGACATATACACTTGTTGGAATTTTGACTTCACTTTCCCCATTATGATACGTTGGTCCTCTGGTAGATATAATGGCCATAATACACTGAATTAGCCATTACTTCGTATCCAGGCTGACGAAAGTGTCTGGAGACGAGACTATCGACGCTACCTGGCGGTGCAAATTAGATGAAAACAAAACTAAACAACTTTCTTTTGACCAGCATATCATATGACTATTAATTTGGACTTTTCTACGCATTGTTATGGAGGATTCGTAGTTTGGACTGAACGTTCGAAGTTCAAGGTGCATAGCTGAATATAAGGTAGGCATAGGTCTAATTCTTCTTTCGCGATATCTTGCTGATCTTAAACGACACGTAAACCTGCGATAATTTCGGCTGGGAACAACCGGTAATATCACAGTATCAGAGGAACCACAGAATTGATGCTCTTGGGAATAGCATTTATTTGTTTCTACGACATTCAAAAGCCGAACTACGATCTTAAATAGTGTAGCTTGCTCAATTGATACAATGTGAAACAACGTTGGTACAATGTATTGACTGTTTCAATTAACTTATCTTTATCAAAACCGTATAGGTAGATCTGAGGTTTAATTATGATAAAACATTTGGTAGCCAAATATAATTTGGGGACGTAATGTATGTTTGGTTGTCATGATATAGCCCACCAACTAATTAGAATAGCAGATTTTTGGTGTTAATGTTTTAAAATATAAAGAAGGGGGCACTGGTGGAAAGCGTTGCACAAAAGCTGTTCGGCTGTACCTTGTTTTTGGTTCTAACTACTCTGGGTGCTAGGTAGAACCTAGGCTATAGGCTCGCCCCGGAACCCAAAAGGGATCAAACGAGGTGAAAGGTCCAACCAGGAACTAAAAACGTGTATACCTTGAATCAGGTACGTCACTAGAAATTCATGGACGGGGGTGCTAAGCATCGTTTTAGGGGGTCTGGGCATACCCCCCAAAACATATTATCCTCATTTATTTTTATATTGAAACGGGTGTAAAATATCAAAATACGGTCATTTTTAGTCAAGGTTGGCTTAAAGTATACCTGTCTCACAGTTTGTGGTAGACACTGATCTAATGAGACTTCAATTTTATCCAAATAAAGAAATTATAATCCACTCTGTCCTCATCCATCCAACACCAATTTAAGGCACAAAGACGGCTGTACAATGTAGCCAAAATACTTTTGTCAACTATTGTTTATAGTGAATTAACATCTAAATAAAGTAAATATTCTGTTTCGAAAAGCGATTTCTCTTAATGATTCTAAATAATTTAAAAATAGATGTAGTCATTAGCCCATTCATCTCGGAATGAAGTCATTAAAAAAATTATCATTATTTGAAAAAGAAACATTTAAGTAGGATTTGCTCACCAACCATATTACATTATCACATAAGCTCACCACACACTGTACACAACTGTAGGTCAAATGTATGTAGGTTTAGTGTATTTTGTCTCTTTATGTAGTCTACCAGAATAATTACACCAGTTCAAATTCAGGGTGTGCGTAAATGTGCTTAGATAAAGGCGTTTCTGCCTGTCCCTGTTTATATCTACCCAATGGATAAGTCCAGAAAAGGTTTGCACAACTGACCACACACACAGGTCTATCCTTGTGTGGTCCACGACAAGTATTCCCTATTTTCGATATCCCAGACCCCAAACTATTTTCCTATCCCTAGCATTTACCTAAGCCTAACCATAAACTACACATACAAATATATTTTTCTAAATGGGGACAGAAGAAAAGTTCCCATCAGTAAACTTTTCAGATTAAACCAGTTGGTAGACAATTACTCCCGTTATATAGTTAAATCAGAAACACACACTGCACACAAGATTACTTTATCATTCACTAGATGGCGTGCGGTGACAACCTAAAATATCTAACTATTGCGGTTACGTTTCTCAAAGAGATGTAGAAAGGTGTTCTGCAGTGCAGGTCGGTGGTAACTAAAACATTTCAAAAACATCGATAAATAGACAAAAATGAGATGTGTCCACCCTTGCTTAATATTTGCTCTGTTCCCGCCGGCATTTTAAATGTTTTTTAAGACACGCCTCTTTTTGGACGGAAAGATTGTGACGCTGGGTCCCCATGGAGACAGAACGAGGGAGAAATGTCATTGTTTGTCGGTTTTTGAAATCACATGGTCGGAGTTGTGATCTCGGTCTGCAATGAAATAGCGCTTGCATAAGTATCCAAGAACTGGTTGCGACCAAACAGCGTCGGATACAACTGGTAGCATTGGGAAGGGTAAGCGTCAAATCGAATATGAATTTTGTACGGATGTAGCGAGCTAGCTTCGTGTTAGCTAGTTAATTACCTTGTATCAAATACTGTACCGCTACATAACGGCGGTGATGTACGATAACGAGGGTGTGTTGTGTAAGAAAGCTACTGTACCAAGCAAACTGTGTTGTGTTTAGCGGTTTTTTATTGACTGCATTTCCTTATTCGACGGACTTGTGGAACTAGCTAACTGGAATCTTGAAGAGACATTGTTTTGATAGCAACAGGTTACACTGCCGTGTACGGTGGTGCGGCGTCCTTGTCAGTCATCATTGAGTCAAATAGTTGGAAACCGTCTTTCTTGATTGGTTGCAAAATACTAGCAATATATGTACTGTAGTTAGCTTTTTGCCTAACGAAATAGAAATCTTATTTTTTTAATCATTTACACGTCGGCGAAGTCGAGTCGCTGAGATGCAAGTACGTTAAATACTGCAGGTCGTAATTTTTTTTTTTTTTTTTTTACGTTGACACAATGTTACTATCATGCAGATCTTCATCGACGGAATTAATGTTCCGGTATTTTAGATGCGGATTAGACACTTGCGTGTCAATAAAAAGTATTTCGTAAAACCCTTAATTCATCAGGAGTTATCACGCCTAAAAACACCACATAGCAAGGAATAATATGTTGAAGCACAGTAGCGTACAATATAGGTAGAAACGTAGAAAGAGGCCAAGCTCCAGGGGTTTGCAAATCCTATTCTGGCTGAGCCAGAGGATTGGGGATTACAAAAGTGTTACCTTTTAGGCCAAATCAATCATCAAGATAATAAATTAATTAGCTGACCAGCGGGTACGTACGTATGGACCAGCTATGCCAGGCTAGCGACTGCAGGATCTTTTAGGCAGAGACTGAATCAGCAACACAACCCCATTGACTATCGACAGGGAGAACCAGATTGGCAGCAACAGCCGGTGTTGTCAGCCAGACTCTAGATCAGCAACGCTAGCAGGTGGAATTTGGACAGGGACCCAGAGTCATCAGCCCAGGTAGTGCTGAGGCTCTGGTCCTAGAGCTCAGGTAAGATCCAACAGAACACTGGAAAATTAGAGGGTACTTACCTGGGACTCAACAGGATACTAGATAAAAACAGAATAAATAGCACCAGGCTAGGCCAACTGACCACAACCCCTGGTAAATGGACTGTTACAGCGTAGATACTGGTGACTAAGAGGGGGTGGGGTTTTAGGGACAGGAGGTGAGCGTGGTTCTACAGACCTTGCAGCCCTATACAGAGACACCCACTGACGGGGCCCACTGACGGGCCCCACTGACGGGACCCACTAGGCAGGGAATAGCACCACGCATTTTGCCAAGCGTAGCCAAATACCACCAAAGGGACACTAACCGGCCTCTGACCCCCTGAAACAGGGCCTGGTATAGCCCACAGAGTTCTCTCCAACTGTTTTAGTCCCAGGGGGCACAGATTTGTCCGGAGAGACCTTGTCATTCACTCAGTCCTCTGGCAAAATGCCTGAGATGGCGTGATGGAGCTTCCAAGCCAGTGACTCAGCCTCCATGGTCCCTACACGCTGACCAGTAGCTACAGGTCCCAATGTATAGATTTCCTTTTCAATAGGTTCACTGAATGTGCACTGTGTTTTAAAGAAAGTAGATACAAACTGTCACTTTCAGTTGATAAATCCCATTTCGCTTGACTTTGTTCATGTGTCCAGTCATTTAAAAGGGGTGTCCTGAAAATCCTGTTATTTTGTAAAATCATAAATCGCCTGTGTGGTATTAAATGTCTTATGGTCAGTGAAGAGTGCAGCACGTAGGCCTTCACACAAATGTCCAGCCTGGCTTAGACTGAGGCCCAAATAGCATTCTACCCCCTATAAGATGCCCTACTTCTCATCAGGACCCATAAGGTTCTGGTGAAAAGAAGGAGATGGGTGTCTGACAGAGAGCCCCTAGCGATGCCTGCTAATTGTCAGCGCAGAACGCCAGGCTGTAAATACATGTAGGATGGGAAACTATTATTCCTGTGTGCCGGAGTGGAACTTTAAGAGGCCCCTCTGCAACCAACGCAGTTTCACAAGGCTGAGTCCATCAGTCGGGAAAGCCTTCATGTGCTTCTGCTGTCCTTTTAGTCTGCATCACCTGCCGTAGGTGGCCCCGCCTGGAGTGTGGCCCCGCCTGGAGTGTGGCCCCGTGTTAAATCCCATGTGCTGAAGTCCCCTAGAGTTTTCTATTTCGGTGCACTGCTCTGCTGTGTTTTGTCACATTTGCATGTGTGTGATGTTGCACATTTCCTTGGTGGCGTCGTTCCTCTCCACCTAACCTCAGGCTTCATGTTTATTGTACTGTAAACACTGCATGTGTGACCCGTTACGGGGAAGCAGACGCCCTGCGGTGAGGGTGTGGGCATCTCATTTACACTGGGACTTGTGATCGCCCTGTTTCTATAGATCAGTCTGTCTCTCTTTCTCTCTGTCTCCCTGTTTGTCTCCCTGTCTCTGTCTCTGTCTCTCTGGATGTGTAAATGCCATACTGTGGCTTTATTTTTCCAACTTGCTGATGTTCACTGGCCTCCCAATCATTACAGGTTCCATTGTGGCTCTGCTTTTGAAAGTGTTTATTGTTTTGGTAATTTTGGCGAACAGAATGAAGTGCTGAGAAGACATTTGGCCTGGGCAGAGTTCTCATTAACACTCAAACCGTACGTCTCATCTTCCACTCCGGTAGTATAATGGATTGTGAAGGTTCACAGGGCAGGGAAATGCCTGGCACCTCACAATATAATGTGTTCATATTTTTATCTTATTGTTCATATAAGTTGTTTCCAACTGCCCCAATGTGGCCACTGTTTCAGTGGAGCCACTGGCTTAAGTGTTTCTCGCCACCCGCCACCCCTTGGGTTTCACTTGTTATAAAGAGCGTGGCGCTCCTGTGCAGTGCTGAGGCTGATGTCGGCTCTTTTCATCTTTCGGTGTGAGACCCAAGTATGGGCTAAATCCCAGTGGAAACTCTCACTGTGCATTAAGCCTGTGTTCCAGGCACCTGGGTGCTGGGCCCCTGACCCGGCTCAAATCTGTTGTTTTTTCCCCTTCGCTGTGACACCGGCTTCTTTCTCTGCGTTTTTCAGGAACCAGGAAGATGTGCGGGGGAGTCCCACCCCGGCTTATCGCACACAAGCCTACGTCCCAAATACCGCCCTGTGTGCGCTCTGAGTGATTTATTTGGGCCACTCATCTAGCATTTCTACCTCCATCCCTTTCCAGGATTGATGCGTTGTGCGTGGAGATTCCCTTCTGCACTTTGTTCTTTGCTCTTTCTGTCAAGTCGAACAAGTCTGGCCATTCTCCTATATCGTGAGAAATTAAAAAACACTGTTCTCTATATACTGTAGAGACTGTAGTGTGTGAAAATCTTGTCAGGTCAGCTGTTTCTGAGATCCGGAACCACCACATTTGGCTCCGACAATCAAACATCGGTCCAAGTCACTTCGATCATCTTCCTGTTTCTAATGAAGAACAACTGAACTGGCTGATCTGGTTTGAATGCCGGTGGCTGATTGGCTGTTTGCGTTAACGAGCAGGTGTACCTAATAAAGGCCTGTGTAAGCAGCGGGTCACTTCACCTGTAGCTCTGCGTCCGGTTTTCCATTTGAAGCAGAGCCACGGCCTCCTGAACCATCTGCTTGCTCAGGGAAGTCCCAGAGACACATGGGTTTCCACAATACCTGCGTAGTGTTCCTGCTCAAATGCGCTTGCTCTGCAGGGCTTCCATTAATTAAGAGAGGGTAGTTGAACTGTGAATTTTCTTCAACCTTTGTATACAGATAATTCAACTAAGACTTAAGTCTCTTTAAAACGTAAATCCCTAAATCTGATCCCACAAAATTGATATTTGTAAAACCTGTTTTATTTAGAGTAACAGGCCAAATTCTTATTTGGGTATATCTGGCTATTGACTGAAGCTGTTCTTTTCAGATATAAGAAATGTGACTGCTAAAGGCTAACTCCCTCTCATTGATATAAGTTGGTATCATAGCTAGCATGCATAAATTAGTTGTGGTAGTCAGTTGTTTTAGTTGTAATACAGTTGTTTGGATATAATATTGCAGTTGATATACATACAAGTGACATTCTGATTTTGACTTCAACAGTGGGAAATAAACCTAGAAACATCACCCTAAATTAAAAGCTCATTTAAATGGGGGGGCAATGAAGAGATTGAGAATCTTTGCCCCCATTTCTTCTTCTCCATACATTCCTGTCATTCCCGTTGTAGAACCAGCTGTGTTGTCTGGAGCTGGGTTTTGACGCCACAGCCCTGGCTGGTTCTCCAATGGCACCTGTGTGCTAATTTAATGAACTACCTTTGACCACAAACTCTGGTTGCTGGGGAACGGGGTGTCATTTCACAGGGCGCAGACCCCTTTGCCTGACTCTTCTCTGGGTTTCAACATGCGGTGTAGAAAACTGGTGGAGCTCGTGGGTTTATCTTTGAAACTCAGCCAAAAATATGGCTATTACCAAAGGAGCAGGGTTTCCCTCAAACTGGCAGTTTGTTGTGCTAATTGGATGCAGACATCCCGGCCCATGTAGACAAGCCCCCAGTTACCCATTCACTCAACTCTCTCCAAAAACGGAGAAGGGAGCACATTGTTTTAAAATGGGAATTTTTCCTCATTTATGTGCAAATAGGTTCTGATCCACTTGGCTTACCGCTCTGAAGGGTGAGATCTACAATGGCTCCAATATGTTAACCTAGTCCTGTTTTCTCATTTGACTACATTGCAAGCTATGAAGAAAGTCAGAATTGTTCTGCCAAACCACTAGACAAACCCATAGCAACCAGGAGGTTCATTTGAGCTCGACTTCACGCCAGTCCCGGTGTCGTTCCTTCGGGCCAGTTCCGGTGTCGTTCCTTCGGGCCAGTTCCGGTGTCGTTCCTTCTCTAAAACAAAGCAATTTTTTAATTGGTGCTCTGAACGTTGATGTGTTCTTGACCAGACACTTTGCTGTTTTTTCTTTTTACACACTCCTCTGATATATTCCCTCTGACCAAGGGCTTTTTAATTGATGTGAAATGGCTTTGAGGAGGGTTTTATCTGACAGTCTTGACTGTGTGGATAAGTGGGTTCTTGCTGTAGGGAGTGTGCTTGCTTCCTAGTAGTGGGTCCCTGATCAGGCTGGTTTTCCAAACGACACCTTATGACCGTATGGTTTTCATTAAAAAAGGCAAGTAACTTCCAGGCTGATTATAGAAGTTGTTCTTGAGGTTTTGGCAGGACGTGAACTCATTCAACAATTCATTAGCGTCCTTAACTTTCTCCAGTTAGACAATATGTCTCTGTCTGATTTGTTGGGGACTTAATCTTAGAAGTTGTGTGTGGCTCTTTCCACAGTGATTGGTGTCAACATTCATTTTCCGTGGTCCTCTGGAATGTATTTTGATTTTGTCATGAGGTTCCTCAAGGACCTGTGGGCAGGAAATATTGATGTAAGGTGGGAGATTCATGGTGTTTTGTGGGTTTTTGGAAAGCTTTCTGCCGAGGACAGTGAAGCTACAGCTTTAAGATCACTTCTGGAATGCTTGAGGATGGAATGGGATGGTGCCCTCTTGCACCTGTTCTGCCTGGCAACACACCAGAACTGTCAGATGAGCACCTGAATGCCAGACTGTTTTTATCCTGATATCTAATCTTGAAGACCGACTCAAAGACTATCCCATCGTATGGATGCCTCATGCTTCTTTGACGGGTGTTGGAAGGGGTGAAACGCTGCCGCTAATCTCGTGTTGTCCGCTCCAGGGAACTGTGCAAACTATATCAGGTTCCCTCCGCTTCTCTTTCTGGTCTAAATCCTGTGCATTATAGGTGATCCCCTGTGATCCCCTGGCTTTCGTCAGCACGAGTTGCATCCAGTAGTTGGATGAAGGTAACTGGGCCAAACCATTAATGGTTACAATACATCTAATAGCTTTTATGTGTTTTGCCCTTGAGTAAGGTTCTTAAGCTCAGTTCCTTCTGTCGGTGAATGCTAACGCAGTAGTTCTCAAATCTCACTTGGGACACCCAGCTATTCCCTATATTAGCTATTTCAGATCTAGCCCCCCCTGCATCCGCTTGTCAAGTCATTATCTTGCTTGATTCAGGTGGCAAGGTTCAGGGCTAAAACAGATTTGTGAGATGTCTTGGGGTCCCCAGGGGAGGACCCCTGTGCTAAAGTACTTGAATGTAAAGTAATGCATACATCCTGGATAAACAAACAGCTTTGAGTGTAGAACACTGGGGTTCCCCGGTAGAAAAACAGTGTTTTTTTTAAATGACCGCTTCAACAGCAATGTACAGTGGTGTTCAGTCTGTTTTTAGTAACACTGCTTAACACCAAGAACTGTTGAAACCAGTATATGAACTCTGAGGATGTTGCTTTGGGTTTACCATCACTGGACCTTATCAGTCAGTATCCTGATTCGCATGAATCGCTGAGTGGGTTAAGAAGAACGCCCAACATGAAATTCCTATGAAAGATGTCAGAAGGGTCTGTGGCAATGCTGAAGATAAGTACTCATTCTGCTCGAGATGGGGGGGCAAAATAAAGAACCAGGGTGCCAGCCTAAACGTGGTAGTCTTTGAGCTGTCATGCCAGCTGTTGGTAACGTGTTTGGCTTGTCATCCATCAGCTCTAGTGAGGTGTTTGATCTCCAGGCGAACTGTGCGAGCAGATACTATGAATATTAAAAGGAAGACCACATTGACACGATTGGCCCTGCAGGGCCTGTAATGTCAGGAAATTCTCAGTAAGGCAGGGCATTACACCCTATGGCTGCTATTTATAGCTGGATCTGTCCAGTAAATCCAGGGCTAAAACGCCAATTGCGTTTGACTCTGTTGTGGCTTTCAAATGCCCGACCATTCAGAGCCTCCAATCCCAGCAAGTAGCGCTGTTGTGGCCTAAAGGAAAGGATTTGGCCTAGTTGGATGACAGCGTGGACTAGTGGTCAAGAGCGACAGCGTTGGGCATGTAAACGGAATGTTGTCGGTTCTAACCATCAAACCGACATAGTGGAAAACCCCGTTCTTTCTTCCTGTGGATACAGTTGTGAATGTTCCCCGGTCATTGCTGTAAATAATGTGTTCTTGGAATGCTTGCCTAGGAAAATGAGGACATTGAAAAAATATATATACAGTACTAGTCAAAAGTTTGGACACCCATTCATAACATATCTTTTAAGTGAAGAGCAGCTGGCTTCCTGAGAAATCTCACAGGAAGTGTAATCAAATAAGGGAAGTTTGAATGAGTGTGTGCACGCGGATGTTATTGTGAACCTATCACGTTGTTGCTTCAAGGCTCCTGCGGAAGGATTGGTCACGTGTGTACCGCGTGCTTGTTTGTTGCCGGGTTCATCGTGATAGATTTGGCTCCGTCCGTGCGTGTGACTGGCGGTAGTGGCGCTACGGACGTGCTACAGGCTAACCATTCATTGCCTTTTACTGCAAACGTGCTCTCTGAAAGTGTCACTGAGACAGTTGTGTGAAACCGAACTGTTCAATGTCTGCAGGGTTGCTATACGCAGGCCCATCGACATGGAAATATGCCAATACTTTTTCCCCTTCTATAAGCAAATTATGTAGTCTACTAAAACTGATAACGAAACACGCTATAAAAAAAGTATAATCCCACTAAAAGTTTGCAATCCTTGATCTTCAGCCAGATTGGCCGAGGTGGCGTGGCTTTAGAGTGATTTAATTGCAAGCACTGAAAGTTCTATTTTTATTCAGACATTTTTTGGAAATAATTTTCCACCCAAAAGGGCGGTAATGTTGATACTTGCCCTGAGCAACTCCATATTTGTGCGAGGAACAAAAACCACCACACGGAGCGTCAGGTCCCGGAGTGACGGGAGAACCAATCTGCTTCGGTACAGATGCATTCATTAAGATGATTGGTTGGCTGAGAGAAGCGGAGCACGCCGTTTGAACTATATAAGATAAATCAACTAGCCTATATGTATTGGCTTGGTTGCTTATTAAATGTACTACTTGAAATATTACATGACTATTGTTGCATTTATGTTTGGCAAACTAGTCGATGTGTTTTGAGTTGCCACTTTGTGACGCCATTAATTGTGAGCCCAAATACTTGAATCTGAAGTATATTCTGTGGTTAGGCTTCACCATCCAATGAAGACTTGAAATCCTGCCCTAATCAATAGTTCACAAATGCATTCTACTGGTCTTTTGTTGAGAATGAAGATAAGATCAGTATCAGATCTTTCCTGAAATTGTATGTATTGTGCCTTTGGAAATTACTCAGAGCCTTTCACTTTCTCCACATTTTGTTGTGTTAGAGACTCAATTTATATATAATTTTTTTTATAATACTATCAATCTACCTCACAAGAATCAATAGCCACACAACATCACAGGTCCACCACCATACTTCCTTCCCCACGTAGATCAGAAGATTTTCTGCATCACTGTTGCTTTTTTTAAACATCAAACCCGCCTCTGGTGTGTGTTGTCAAAAAGCTATATTTCAGTCTCATCACCCCCACAGAACTTGGTTCCGATCAAAGTCCCAATGCCATTAGAAAGTCTGGGCGCTTACGTTTGGGGTTTGGTGACCGCAGAAGCTTACTTCTGGCAGGACTTTCAAATAACTTGTAGGCATAGATGTGGTGTCTAATTGTAGTTTTGGAGACTTGGTGACCTCAACATGTAACCAACTCCTGCAATTCTACAGCTGTGATCCTTGGATGTGCTTTTTGCCACTAGAAACACCCATCCCATTGTGTCTGGAGATAAAATACACATGCATCCTCTTCCAGGCAGGTTCTTCACAGTGCCAGGTGTCTCTTCATTAATGAGCTAATAATGGATATGGCATTTTTGGGCGTGTGGCTATCTTTTTATAGCCATTGCCTGAACTGTGAAGGTCAACCTTTTGTCTCAGTTAATTTACATGTTCTCTGGCCTTTACCTTTTGATGGATGACTAACCTGTCTGTCCCCTCATATTTATACCCCAGTGAAATAGGATGTCATGGAGGGCCACTTCAAAGTTCCCAAAGACTCAGGTGAACATTAAAAAGTTAATCAAAATATACATGAATTACATCACTTTGGTAAGATTGTCAGTTTTTTAAATAAAATTATATCATTTTCTGATAAGAATTCTCTCAAAAAATGTTTGAGTACTAGATAAAACTGATAAGCATTTATTTTATTTATTTTGTATTTACGTAAGGTGTAGTAAGGCTTTGTAGTAAGGTCTCTCATAACTACTACTAAGTAACAGGTTAGTTTACCTTGGTAACACAAGTGACAAAGGATAAATCTGTCCACATTTTCTAGCAACTGCAAAAAAGTGAGTGTCAAGAAGTGGGTATTGTCAACACGTCTACTAATATAGCCAAGCGTTTCCAGGAAGTAAAGCATTGTTATTCTTCGAATCAGCCTTCTAAGCTGTGTAGTCCCAAACCTTATTTGGGTCATGGCTGCATTCCAAATCGCATCCTGTTACCTACATTGTGCTCTAATTAACTTTCTGGGCTTTGGTGGAAAGTAGTGCACAACTAAGGAATTGGGTGCCGTTGGAGACGTGCCCCAAATCGAACCCACAGGCTTGTGACTGGCTCGGAGTGAACCACGTTCATCACACAGGGTCCGTCTGTGTATCTTCTGCCCCGGGCCTGTGCAAGGAGAAGACTGAGAGAGTGCAGCTTTCTTGTGGCTCCCCCCCTCTGTTTAGCTCAATTAATCGTGCCGTGTAACCTCCTTGCTGACATTGGCTTTTTCGTTTGGGCCGTGCTGGAAAAATAATCTGTTTGATCCTATTTTCAGAAGCAGGCCTTTCCTTTCACAGGACTCCCCGCTCCGGGAGGACGGGGGAATTTTCGTGGAGTTTTGTGTAACGGCCACATCAAGCGCGTCACTAGCATGGAAAAGCCATCTACACTCCCGACCCTTTGACTGGTCTCCCTGTTATGAACATCCACAACGCATGGCACCAGTGCCCAAAGCCTTAGGACCGTGCCCCGGCCAACCTTTTCCAATAATGCTGTTTGGTTTTCAGGAAACCAGGTTCCAGAACCTTTCTGATTAAAGAAGGTGATTGGCTTCTGCCTCTGACCATGTGACCAGAAAGAGATGTGGGGAGGTGAGCTCATGTTGTCACAGTGATTGTATTACCCATATTTCCACTGCCCAGAGACATTCATCTGGTCGACACTCCACTAAACTCATGTGATGACCTCACTGAGGTGATTGTAAGGTTACGCCACCAGCTCTGTGTCGGCAACACATTGTGATATCAGATGAGGCTTGGTGTGTTTTTCACTTTTTATTTAGTATTATCCTGGAAGTCCTATTTAGGTCAGAAGTTATTTTAACAGGGTGACCTGACCAAGAAGGTCCGCATTGGGGGTCAAATTTGGAGCATTGTATGTTTGATGTGATCACGCAGGCCTGAAGGTTGTCCTGGAAACCAAAGCCTCAGCATCAGTATTGAATGGTAGAGTCTGCCTGCAATGATGGGAACTTTCTCTAACAAAGGTTACACAATATGTAACCGTGACATTTCCAAGAATGCTTGATTAATCTCTGTCCTAGGAGAACCTGGCAATCAGAGAGAATTTATGCCGAATCTCATTGGCCTTGCTGAGTGCTTTCTTGTGTTAGTTTTGACCAACCAAATGAATTAGGACAGCCTCTGATCCAGTTGGACCCAGCTGGTCTAGTCAACATGACATATGTAGGCACCTCCAGGAATCCCCCCGGTTAAAAAATTCCCAAATTGTTTATTCATTCGGGCCTATTGCTCGATTGTGTTCAAAAGTTCCAAAGGTTTATTTGTCATTTGCAATCATTAGTTATGGCAATGAAATGGTTGGTTTTCCTACTCCTGACAGTGCAGTTACATTACTGTTACTCTGTTTTAACTTTAAAAAAGAAATATGACACAAACAATTAATAATAAACCTATACAAAACACCCAATTATAAAAACTATACAACTGTCCAACCGTAGTGCAATGTAAAGGTGACAGGTGTGCATGACATGATTTTCAGAGGAGCATGGGACTGTGTGTGCGTGCGTGCGTGCTTGCGTGCGTGGGTGCGTGCGTGCGCCAGTGTGTGCATAAAAATCTCCCAAATCTATGTGGCCAACATGTTGTATAACGTGTCATGGCTCCGTCCAGATTGTGGAGTGGCCAGTGGCAGGTGTTTTTGTCAGTTAACCTTTTAGGTTGCGCAATGCACTCCCATGACCAATTGAAATCACTGTCATCATTCAATTTTACAGCCTGTGTGGGGGGGGGGGAATTCCCCTATTGAACATTCTCACCGGTCCATCTATCAGTTTACGTTCACTTGTAATCTCCTTCTAACCGGTCCTGAAACTCGCGGTACCATCCCTTCCCACCCTGAACCACTCTGGACTTGCTCGAACTGACCCGGTCTCGTTTGGAAAGGGAAGACGAGGAGGAGACACGTCGTGTTACGGTTCAGAGGCTGGATTCTACACTGTGCCCCTTTTTAAAAGAAAGGCTTGGTGAAGCGCTTGATGACTTGAGTCGAGTTTGTCAAAAACTGGACAAAGGCAACTCTGTCCACCCCTGGAGTGCTTAACACTCGCCCAGCCTCATGTCTGTAGTATTTTAGCACATCAGCTGCTGGGCAGATTGTTGTGCCAGTGAACGACTGGCTACTGGGTCAAATTCCTATGTGGGAAGAGGTGACCTGTTGGAAAAAAACAAAACAAAAAAATGCTTCTGCCCTTGAGCAAACCTGTTAACCCAGTAATGCTCCAGTATCTCCCTAAAAGAAATGGCCTCATCCGTGGCTGGGTGCCTTAGAAAGAGGATCTTCAAAAACACTTTCACTCCATGCATGTACCATTTATGACTCTAGAAGATAACTTGCCTCAGGGTAATGACTAAACCAACAAAGACCACTAGGGAAAATCCTCATTGCCTCTCCATCCATGCCGTGTTCACTGTCTTACAAACTTCTAATTACCCCACCCCCTTTCTGCTTTGTCGTCTTGTTGGAGGAGAACTCATGTTTCACAACAAGCGACCCCAGCTAGCTCGCCGTATCCCTGGAGCTGTTGAACATGGCCAGGCCACTCTTGGCGGCAGCCCGCCCAGGCTAAATTTATTAAGTAGCAGCTGGTGGTGCTAAATTTGGAGAGCAGGTGGTGGCGAGAGCCCTGACTACTCGCTGGAAAGTGAAGAGGCTCTTGAGTGTGGGTTCACAACAATTGTGACCACCAGCGCACATTTTCCCCTGTAGTTTTTAAGTGCAGATTTTCAGTTATTTTATGATTCCTTAGATGGGAATGTGCTGAACTATAGTGGAAAGTTTTTGCTGAAAGAGAATTAGGTGGGGTTCGAACCCGCCCTACGGCAGTACACGTGTATCGGAGACAGTGGGTTAGACTGCCGGACCGGGCTAGCCCTACCCATGAGCTGAATTGCAGCGAACCCGAGCAGTGGTGCGTGTTGAGGCGTAATGCTGCATTAACCTAGCGGGGAAGCCCTTGTGGTGTCAGTGAACCGGGGATCTGTTTGCAGCCTGTCCCACATAGTCCGTAGTAACACCAGAGAGATGTTTGTAATTGACCTCTTAAAGTAGTCCCCCAACTCGTTCTGAATTAGCCTGAGACCGTAAGGGTACATATCGCTACTCTCCCCGAAAAGAGAATGCCAGGACAGATGCACAATATAACCTCAGTGATCGCGTCCCTATTCGCTTGTGATTGTTTTGTAACTCACGTTGTTACGTGAGCATTTCCGCTGCTAGCGTTTCTCGGTGGCCAAGTCGTTGCTTCCGCGGGGATAAAAACTATATTTTCTCTATATAACATTAACGCAATGCACATTACTCACATTCGCTTGGGAAATGGATACTCTATTTCTCATTGTCAAGTAAAAGCAACCGGTCGTCTGTTTGGAATCTATGTACAAGCCGCGTGGTACGCAAACTGCCTGGTTCAGTGACGCAGCATTTATACTTCCTACCTTTTTATTTCATCCAGATTGCAACATTAGGAATGCGTAATGGGTTTTATTAACGTTCCTGTTTGTTTCGAATGCGTGCTCTAAGTAGGTGTGTGCGGTATGGCCGGTTGGAACGACATGCGTGAATAAGCGCCGCGTGATGGATTAGCCCATAACTTATGCCTGGATTTTGTGTAAAAGTAACGCGCTGCATCGTCACAAAATGTTGTCTGGAAACGACAAATAATTCGCGAAGAGATTCTGTTATTCGTTTGCTCACGTTGGTGTTTCAACGTGATGAAACTCACGCACCGCACATTATTTCTGTAAGCAAGGATGAGTGTAGAAAAGAGGACTGCCTTCTGTTCCCCGATGACACGATCAACCACCACTTAGAGGGGGGCTTTCCGTGTAATTTTGACGTCGTTTTGATTCAGGTAGTCGGAACACTGTCTGAAAACCACTATATGCAAATGCCAAGTGACAACCTCATCTGTTACCTCACGACAAAAAAGTTATAGAATGCATTAAGGCGCCGTATGCTAGAAATCCCTATTGAGCGAACTTGTCGGTTCAAACCTCCCCCACATATACTAGAATTCTACACAATGCTGCTCTGAGGGAGTAGAAGGTAACTGAGAATCTATTTAATTATATAGTGTATACCCATCTACCACTCTTATCGTGTGTGTGTGTGTGTGTGTGTGTGTGTGTGTGTGTGTGTGTGTGTGTGTGTGTGTGTGTGTGTGTGTGTTCACATATATATAGTATACCCACTTCTCCAGGCACCACTGGCCCTGTATCAATCTGCAATCTACCACTCAGTGTTTTTAGCCTTGTTGGGGTCTCTGACATGCGGTGACCCATTAGTCTCCCATGTGATCGCCAAGCCATCGTCAGGGGAAACCCCAAGCGTTCTAGACACTTCTCGGAAAGGCAACAGGGCCTCTGTACTGGCAGCTTGGCAACCTCTAACCTATTTTCCACTGGTTAAGTCTGTGACTCAGGCAGCTTAGCATCACTGTCTGGGTGTTCTGGATGTTTATGAATGTGCTTTCTACCTGTCTGTCTAGGCCTTCTTGCCCCTGATCCTACCTGTCTGACTAGGCCTTCTCCCCCTGATCCTACCTGTCTGACTAGGCCTTCTCGCCCCTGATCCTACCTGTCTGACTAGGCCTTCTCGCCCCTGATCCTACCTGTCTGACTAGGCCTTCTCGCCCCTGATCCTACCTGTCTGACTAGGCCTTCTCGCCCCTGATCCTACCTGTCTGACTAGG
>JACXGJ010004827.1:0-42829 GCA_016801105.1 Esox niger
AGGGGCCCCACCAACTGTGTATCTTTGTCATACCTTGGAACGTGCACATGAGTGTATGTTGTCTGTGTATCACCTACAAGCTTGTAATAAACTATAAGAATTAGTGTACTGGATTCCTAGAGTTTGTATAATTAAGTAATTAGAATTAAGTGGACTCAACCCGTCGAACCTGAGAAGTGGAAAAGATTTATCCACAACAACCATAATTACCTATTCACCAACTTTTTGGTTTATTTTCAGAATGCACGGCAATACTCCACGGCACCAGAGAGGTACTCCATGTCATCATGTGGAAGACTTCTACAAAGGTATGTGTCAGTTCCTTCACATAACCCAGATGCTTAACTTATGTTATGAAAGGAAACGTTCACAATTTTTTATTGATTATCTAGCCTAATCCTGAACTGTGGAGACAGTTGATGATTTTCCCTTCAGTCTAGTTTAAAATGGAAATAAAAGAGGCAACCGTTGCGTTAAAAAATGTATGATACATTCCAAAATGATAAGGCCACGGTGTATTGATAAGTCTCCATTTGTTCTCCTGAAAAAACATGTTCTTCGTGAAACCAAAATGTGAAAAAAAAAAATATCATAAACAATGCACTACCTCACAAAACAAGTAAACGTCCACACTTGAGCTAACAGCGCATTGCTGTTTCAAAACAGCTGAATTATGGAGCTGACCTCATTCGAGTTTACTAGCTTTCAACAAGCATAATTAACGGACATTTAAGGTAACTCATGAAGGTAACAAATTACCTTCTGATGGCCTCAGACAAAGGTTCAGCATCCGTCCTGTTGCTTCTTGATCTGAGTGCTGCTTTGGACACTATTTTTCACTCCCTTCTCTTAGAGAAAATGTAAATATGGTTTACGTGGACATGTTCTAACCTGGTTTAAATCGTATTTATCTGAAAGATATCAGTTCCTATGTGTGGATGGTATATCCTCTGACAAATCAAAAGTATGTTTTGGTGTTCTTCAAGGCTCAGTTCTGGGCCCATTATTGTTCTCACTATATATAATGCCTCTTGGTGATGTAATCTGGAAACACAATGTCAATTTTCACTGTTATGCTGATGACACACAATTATATATTCCGATGAAGCATGGAGAAGCCCCAAAATTAGCTACGTTCGAAGAATATTTCAGATATTAGGAAGTGGATGACAGAGAACTTCTTGCTTTTAAAGTCAAGAAAAACAGAAATGCTCATTTTAGGACCCAAGAAACAAAGAGCTTTGTTGGCAGATCTCACTGGGAACCTCGACGGCTGCAAATTTTGAAATTAACAGCCGGAAGCAGGGCCTTTTCACATTGAGCTCCGCTACTGTGGAATGATTTGCCAATTAAAGTTAGAAATGCCAACTCAGTGCAAACATTCAAGTGTCAACCAAATACTCATATCTTCAGCCTGGTCTATAATTAAGTGTAGTCTGGCCAAGGGGCGAAGATGACCAGAAAGGCCTGATACTGTCCACCCTTGCCAATGGCGAGAGAGGTGGGCTCTCATCGCTATTGGGATGCCCTCCCTCCAATGCCAATCGGGGGCGGAGTACCTGGCTTGTTGTTGTCTCTCTGTTGCGCACTGGTGCAATTGGGCTGTGCTCTGCTGGCAATACTCAGCCCTCATTCAGGATGGTTGCAGTTGGTGGATGTCCCTTTGATTGATGCATGGCAATGTGGGTGAATTGATTGATCCTGCCTGTTGGGCCCTGTCCGGGGCCTCCCCGACTAGGGCAACAGTGTCACTGGACCTCCCTGCCTCAGCCACAAGGTCTCATATTATTGTGCTGGGGGAGTAGGGTGAGTTTTCCTTCTCCACTATAAATCCTTGTAGATCTAAGGAATGCATTTTCAAAATGTTCTCTGTCTCCTGCCTTTTTGAACTTAGGAGGACATGAGGTCTTGGCCAACACCTGCGAAGCACCAGGCTTGACTTGTTGCTGTCCCTGTCCAAAGTCCTCCTGGATGTGTTGCAGATCAAGACAATACTTGAAGATTTCAGCTGCCAGTCTACAGACCCCCCCCTCGGTTGTCCCTAGTCATGCTTCCGATCTGGACTAGGTTTAAATAGACTCTGGACTCATGCATTTATTAACACTTAATATGTTCACCCCTCTGAACCTGGATCCTCTCTAGGTTTCTTAAAAAATGTCAGCCTTCTTAGGAGTTTTTCCTAGCCACTGAATTTCAACACTACTCTTGTTTGGTCCTAGGGGTTTAAGGCCGGGTGTTTTGTAAAAGCACTTTGTGACAACTGCTTAAAAGTGCTTAATCAAATTAAATATAAATGTGATTTATTAAATTGTTTAGAGAATTTGCTGTCCCCAATTTGTGTTAATACACTGAAATCTAGCTTACTGTCTAAAAGAAAGGCCATTATTTACTGAAAAATAACTGACATGGCAGTTCCCAACAGTATGAAAATCGTGCCAATGCTCCATAGTAGTGATAATTTCAGTACCTCCCCATACTGTTCATGCAGAATGGGAATTACGATAGAATTATCCAAATAGCTATTACATGCCTACTTACAAAATTGACAGGTTTCCGTTTGGTCCGGCCAGTTTATTCCAGTTTCTTTGGGGACTTGGATATTTCCAGAACTACAGGGTTGATAAAAGCTTGAAATTCAATGCCATCTGTGGCAAACGCTGGAGCCTATTCCACCTCATCCATAGACACATGAAGATTCTCAATGGCATTAGGTAGCAATAAATCCCACTCCTAACGTTTGGTACAGTTTTGTAAACAAACCCGGTTGCCGGATAAATTCTCTTTGCAGACAGATTTGTGTCAGTTTACCAGCTAATAGAACTTGTTGGCATTTTTGTTTGAGCTAGCAGTTTATACTAGCTAGCATGGTCTGCAGTTCAGTAATCAAAGCCGGTTGCTGGATAACTCCTACTCGCAGACAGATTTGCTTTTGTTTACCAGCAGCTAATAGAACCTGTTGGCAATTTTGTTTGAGCTAGTAGTTTATACTAGTTAACCTAAGCTAAACTTTTGTGAATAAGGGTGGTTACAAGTACAGCTTCCTCACAGACAGATTCATCTGAAAGAAAAAACAGCGATAACCATTGATACAATGCTTGCTGTGATAATTTGTTTGTGTGAGAACATACGGAGACCAATATCTATATACTCTGGCTTTTTTGTTTTGGAAAACTGAATGTATCATATAATTTCAAACACTATATCTGTTGCCCCGTTCACTTTCATTTTAGCCGGGAGTGGCTTCCTTTAAAAAAAATTATACTTTCAAAACTGTAATTCTAAAAAATAATGTCTCCACAGTCCAGGATTAGGCTACATAATTTACATGAAAGCCCCCAGGATCAAAAATGTCTAATCTTTATTTAAAGCATGTTGCTTTTAATTTTACTTGTCAATTTCAATAAATTTTTTGGGGAAAGAAGGCAGAGCTTGGTGAAGTTTTAGTTCCGCACCTGAAGTTAAGAATTAACATTTTGGCGGATACTGTAATTTCCTGAGTTCTTAGGACTGTAAAATAACAAGATATTTAGGACTGAATAATTAACTGTAAAATATTGACATTTCTTTGTGCTTAAGATAGATTAAGATAAGCAGCTGACTGAAAAGAATGTTTCTGCTGAAGGCACAGCTGGCTCTACAATCAGATAAAAAAGACTATAGTTACGCTAGCATTTTGTGTCTTCTTAAAACATTTAACATCCATAATGTATAGGGTAACACCCACCTGATAAGCACACAACTGCACAAATATTAATGAACAGTGTAATGAAACCATTACTGAAAGAAATGTTTGGAAGTTTTCTTCTTATTCAACTTATTGTTAGTCTGTCCACTTTTTATCCATGATCAAAGTAATTAAACTGCAAGTCAGGGGTGAAAGTTTTTTTGTGGGTCCTATCACAAAAATGGCCATAACGTCTTATCCTTTATCCATTGTTCAACATTGAGTTTCTCAGTCCCCCATTCACACAATAAAATAATAATAATAATCACATGTTCATAAAACTAGCAAATTGAAACCAACATGACATAATAATGAAAAGCATAATTAATTCCCCCAATAATCCCTTGGAGGAATCAGACATATCTTGAGTCATGCATCAACATCATACTAACAACTCAACATTTCCTGATTGTGAAACTGAACTCAACACTCAACTTTGATGAATGCACAAGGTAATGTTTATAACTTTAATTAAAAAGGAAAATTGAACCATTAAACATGTCTGGATAGCTGTCTGAATTATGACTATAAAGCAACTTCACAAAAAAAAGTATCAATGGCCAATGTTGGGATAGTGATATAATGGAATCCTCCACTGGCTTTGTCTAAATACCAGTCAATTTAGGAAAACTATTGATAGTTTGGAATTAAGTTAGATTCCAATCAGGCGCGCTGTTGTCCATTTCTTCCTTCTTCAGTATGAGTTCCAGTAAGTTATTGCAGTTCTTTGGTGTGGACCTGACAAACTATCAGGTCTTAGCAAATGTTGGTTAGGGAGTGTATCTGAATAGTGAAAGGTTTCCACTTTTACACTGTGGATTGACTTAGTTGTCTGTTCCCAGTCAGTGGTGTGATTTGTCAGAAAGAGTTTGTGATATCCCTACCTGTGAACATATAACATCAACATAATCAGATAATGCCCTACAACAGTCCATCTGACTTCATCCACTGGGTATAGTTCCATCCAGAAATTCCTTAGTTGACATATGATTCCATATGCTATTTTTATGTTCAATAGCACCTGGTAGCAGAATTAGATGATGTTGTCTGATCAGAATTGACTTTGCAGAGCAAAATCATTGTGTTGACATCAATTCTACTCCCAAAGTTTTTTTTTTATTTAACATAAAAATTATTTCCAAATAAACAAATTAAAAACAAATTATGTAAATGGGAGATGCCAATGCTCCTTGATAACAATGCCACAGGGAAAACCCAATTTTTATGTAGTGTTGTAATTCAATTTAGGCCCTTTCTTGTATTCCTAAGCCCTGGGCTAATGGACAGTTATACCGCACAATATATTTTACATTTTATAAGCTACAAATGTTCCGTTCTCTCTGGCATGCAAATGTTACAGTAGCCTACATCACTGACATGCGGTCAGTGTTCCGCTACCATGATTCATTTAACGGCTTCATGACATCAGTTGATCAAGATGCCCACCCTGTCAGTATCTGGTTTGTCAACTTTGTTAAAACCACGCAGAGAAAAACATTAGTCAACTTTCATTCTTTCAACATATTTGCTAGATTTACATCCAAAGAAAGCTGCAATACCTACTTTGCTAAGATTTAGCAATAATTAATGAAACAACAAAAGTTTGCAGAGCGAAAGGACCAAAACAGAAATACAGAGCTGTTGGTAACCATCGACATCAAGAGTGTATGTACATTTTGTGAAAGGGTAGGGTTTTGTGAGTGGAAAAGAAATGATTTTGAGTTCGTGTTTCTGGGGCTAGCCCTAAAAAGTCAGCGCTAACTCTGCTCCGGAGCAGGGCCAGCTAGCCGTAGTAAAAAGTTGGTGCTAGCCCACTTCAAAATATGCAAGTGTGAACACCTGCTTAGCCCTGGGCTTAGGAGACCCTTATAGCCCAGGGTTTAGGATGCGCTTAGCCCTAGGCAAAGGTGCAGTGTGAACACCTGCTTAGCCCTGGGCTTAGGAGACCCTTATAGCCCAGGGTTTAGGACGCGCTTAGCCCTAGGCAAAGCTGCAGTGTGAACACACCTTTTTGAGTTATGAGCTCATCTCTCCTAATCTAAAAAAAAAAATCATCACCCCCGCTTTCACATCATTAAATGAATGGAAAAGTGAGAAAGCAGACACATGGCAAATACAGCCACAGGAGGCACCATCCTGAACACCCAACGGCATCATTTCAGGATGGAGAAGAAAATGAGATAGTTGGTAAAAAGGATGGATCTAATATCCATTTAATGTGTACATAACATATTCAGCACAATCAAAGTTGACGTAATAAAAACAAACTACAAACATATAAAGACACAAAGTTTATTATGCATTCAACAACTCTTTCCCTGGGTTCCTCCTGGTACAGGACAATGCCTGGCCTCATGTGGCCAGAGTGTGTAGGCAGCTCCTGGATGACAAAAGCATTGATGCCATTGACTGGGCCTCATGTTTCCCAGACCTGAATCCAATTGACAACCTTTGGAACACTATGTATCGGTGCATCTGTCTGGGAGGTTGTATGTGTCTGTTTACATGTTGAGTAAATGTACTGGAAGAGACTTTCCAGGTGTTCTGAATAGCTAGGAACTTTTTCTGAGCTACTGTGCATTTATTTCTTGTTTTCTCTTTGGGGTCTTATGCTGGACATCTTGATAAGAACTTCGTAACAACTGCGGCAAAAAAAAACGTTATAAAATCAATTGGAACACTTTATTTACATGTCTGTTAATCAACCCAGCAAACAGAGTATTCACTTCAGAAGTCCAGTATAACATGACCTAACTTCAGATGTCCAGTAAAGAGTAAGCTATACTTATTTTTGTTGCTTGTAAAGTGCTAGAAGGTATTGATATTTTTTATTTATGCATTATGCTTCATAGGAGGAAAAAAAGATGACAAAAGCATCACTTTACTTTGGCAGCCAGTGTCTCGTTGAGGTGACACAGCTGGCGTAAAAAGCCATCGTTAGGGCCAATCTCTCTCTTCTGTCGCACTGTGGCTAAGGCTGTGTGAACATCCATCCCGCAGCTTAGCATCAGGTAGGCAATGACCAGCGTCGGGGAGCGGCTATAGCCCTCTCTGCAGTGGACGTACACTTTTCCTGAGATACGGAGAGAAGGTATAATGACCAGAGAGAATGGGCAAAATATAGCATCAATGCAGTTAAGCCCTCCTTTAAGTTTCTCCCGGTGTCATTTATTTAAAACGGGGAGAAATTGTAAGGCCTCCTGCCATCTCTTTCACAAATTTCTAGGCCAGTTGAACTTGCTACAAAGTAACAAAAATAAATTACAGAAAAGTTAACACAAAACATTTTGTTTTAAGCATTATATATACACAATATAGTGCCAATCTCAGAAATAATATAATACCAACAGTCTGCTTTTCAATCTAAAAAATCGTATGCAGTATTCAGTGCAAAATGGACTGCGCACTACACAATGGGATTGTGTGTATAAGATGTAAGGTGATGGCCTAAATTAGAGGACTGCATTGGGATTGGGATCCCACGGGTCCCAACACGAAACTCAATAGGAGCAGGCGGTTTTAACTTCGCTGCAGATGGGATTGGGCAGTCAAAAAATATACAGTGGGTCCTGGGGTTTAGCTTGCTCACAACAAGGATTGAGTCATCAAATGAAGTAGAAAAGATTAAAGCGGGTTTTTACTTTACAAACATAAAGCAAGGCAAGTCTGATATTTGTACTAATTTCTCAATTATTACAGACAAAAATGCCAATATGTAACCGGGTCCTATATGACCAGGATCTACCAGAACGAATTAGAAGGTACATTTTAGTACCTGATTTCTGTGCCACTTAAATGTGTGGATTGAAATATTTTCCCTCTGATGCTCTGAAATGGACATACGTAAATGCTAGTTAACATATTTTACTTGCTCTGATAGTCTACCTTTAGCTAGCTACCTTATACTTGCTTAAAAATGTCTAAAGTGTGACTGTATTTCAGAAGAAAGGATTCCCAAACTGGTAAGAGCAACAACTGTTTTCAAATAATTTAGTGTAAAGGGGGGAACATGCCGATATCCATCCAAGTTATTCGTCATGTGTGGCGCATTACTTAAACTTGACATGAACACCTCTATAATATGGTCTGTTTAATTTATCGCGATGTTTTATGTCTGTTATTCTGGACGTTTAGCAGATCCATGACATTTGTGTAAATTCTTCACTGTCTCTGCAAGCTGTGACATGTTTGCGGGTGCTGAACATACACGTTGCAGGAATGGGTGGTAATGGTCAGAAATCCAGCGAGAGCGGGATTAAGAAAACTGTCCCGCACAAAGTTCTAGTCTAAATCACTTTGATAAGTGATGATACATTACATAAATTCAACTACTTGGATATAAAATTGCAAAAAATATACACATTTGTATAATTTTGTGAAATACTGGGATGAGATATTCCATCTACATTAAATATTCATTATATTCTACAGATGACTATCCGTTCCTACGGATTTGTATTTATGTTGAAATAGTTTTCAACCCATTAGACCACGAGAACACATTTTGCCATCTTTAAGCATTGAAGTAATGTACAGTCAGGCATTGTTATACACTGATGAGCGAAAACATTATGACCACTCACAGGTGAGGTGAGAAACATTGATCATCTAACAAGAAGACATGTCAAGGACTTACATGGTAAGCAAACAAATCAGTTGTTGTAGTCAAGATATTAGATGCAGAATAAAAGGGCATAAGTAAACTCCAGTGCAACTTTGACAAGGCCCAAATTTTTATGGTCAGACGACTGTGTCAGAGCATCTCTGAAACTGCCAGGCTTGTGGGGTGCTGCTGACCTACCAGCAGTGGTGTTTACCTACCAACAATGGCCCAAAGAGGGACTAACATCAAACTGGCGACAGGTTGCTGGTCGCCCAAGACTCATAGATGCGCAAAGGCAACAAAGGCGATCTCATCTGGCCCGAACCGACAGGTCTACTGAGGCAAATATTTAATGATCGTTATGGGAGGAATGTGTCATAACACAGTGCATCACACCCTGCCGTGTATGGGACTGCATAGCCTCAGACCAGTCATAGTGCCCATGATGACCCCTGTCCACCAGCAAAAGCATCTAGTCTGCACGAGAGCATCTAAACTGAACTTTGGAACAGTTGAAGGAGGTTGCCTGGTTTGATGAGTCACGTTTTGTTACATCATGTGGACGGCCATGTACGTGTGTGATATTTACCTGGGGAAGTGATGGCACCAGGTGCACTTTGGAAAGACAACAAGCCGGTGGAGGAGTGTGATTTTTGGGCAATGTTCTGATGGGAAACCCTGTGTCTGGGCATTCATGTGGATGTCAATTTGACAAGTGACACCTACATAAACATCATTGCAGACAGAACAGTATTCGGGAATGGATTGAGGAACATAAGTTTAAAGTGTTGCTCTGGCCTCCAAATTCTCCAGATGTCAATCCGATTGAGCATCTGTGGGATGTGCTGGACCAACAAGTCCGATTCACAGCAGCTCCATCTTGCAACTCACAGGACTTGAAGGATCTTCTGTTAATTTTGTGGTGCCAGATATTGTAGAGTCCATGCCTCAGTAAGTCAACGCTCTTTTGAGGGCATGCGGAGGACCAACAGCATTTTAGGCAGGTGGTCATAATGTTTTGGTTCATCAGTGTACCTTGTTACCTTTAAAAAAAAAAAAAAAAAGGTGTCAAAATTGTATGTCGTCACATTTCCTTCCGTTATTCTCACTAATTTAAGGCATACATTTTCCCTTTTTTTCATTGTATTTCTCATACCTTTCCCATCTTTATGTGCCAGGGCCTTCTCAATGAAATCAGCCCCCTCCTCAAAGTAGATGCTGAGATTGAAGTGGTCTGTGTCGCTGGCAGGCATGCCAAGATATGTGATGCCAGTGCCGGCATAGAACTCTGCATTGGTGTTGACATGCATTAAGGATTTTCCCTCGGCTGCGTTCAGGACATGGGTAATACCTAGTTTCTTTAAACGCATCTTGTTCATGGCAACAGACCTAAAGGATAAAGTATGAGTCATAACAGGGCCAACTCTGCAAATCTTTTACTGTGAGTTTAAAGTATCCCTTGTGCATTATGGGGGTATTGGAAAATATAATGTGATTGGAATTGTAACACAATCTCTCTCCAAATCTAATTGGGACATGCGAATTCACAACTACGACATCAAGACGATTTTTTACTCTTTCCTTCAATTTTTTTTACAAAAGAAAGAGAATGCAGTGATGTGAAAATCATTTACATCCCAAATTAAACTGAAAATAGTACCAAGACTTTGCTAATCACTGTCAAGAAAATTGCGTGGTGCGTGTTTTACCCCGCCCCTACAGCACACTAACAATTGTCTGCCACTAGGTCTATATGTTACCTATAAACAAAACCAAAAAAATATTTAATGAGTGTCATTTTCAAGTGCTGAGGTCAATAAGCTTGTCATTAGCTACAGATCCACAATGTTGATGTTATCTCGTTACAGAGCGGCAGTGCATGGGTTTACCACATTTACTTGAGCCCCACCTTGCTCTGATGATGAACAGTAACACAAAATCTTTACGGAAAACCGTCTCTCACTGTCTCCTTCGGTGGTTCCAATCAGACTTAACATTAGGCTACTACTTAAATCAGTAACTATCGGTTTTCGTACAAACTTGCTTGTGTTTCTGCCTACAAGAATCGCGCTCAGTGTCATCTTGAAAAGGTGTTTCTAAACACAGAAAACTGTCTCTTAAACTTACGCGTTTCCCACATATATTCGGGGGAACACCTCGTCGACATCGTGTGTTGGCATTCTGAAGCAGCCTTCACCGTTGGCACACAAATCATTGAGCTGCTGTACCGACACTTCGTAGCCAGACATGTTTGATAAGTCACAAATAAGCCCCTCCTTCCTCCACTCCAACCTCCGCCCTGCATTTCTGCGTTCTTCATGGCGTAATTACGTTTGGATGCGCTAGTATAAACGGGTAAGGAGGTAATTCTTTCAAATGTAGTCAAAGCAGCTAAGCCGGACTTCAGACCATAAACACACACATATTTATAATTTTATTTTTCGCGGTGTAGGCACCAGTGGTGATGGCCATACGAGGTTTCCATGCCGTTCTTCTAGCAGCAGGATATTATGCTCGCTGCGCTAACTCAGATTTTCTTTTTCAAAATAAAAGCCATCATTGAAATATATAAGGCAATATAGTTAGAAATCTTGTCTGTACATTTTATGTTTAATGTTAATTCCAATATTGTCTTTTCTTTTTAACAGACTATATTGTTAACTATATTGTCGCACACATTTCTATGATGTTTTTTATTGAGATTAAGAAAACATGAGTGCTGCCAGCATAACATCCTGCTGCTAAAATAACGCAAATTAAGACTTGTTTAGCCATCACTAGTCACCAGTCTACTCCATAAGCCAAAAACATTCAACTTCAACCTAGCTGTATTAACTGTTTTGCCGGTCTATGTAAATTTGATTTTGTTAGGTTTAAAACAGAGGTTTTCCAATTCTGACCCTACGTGCACACATATGGAGCAAAATAGAGCTCAGATGTATTGACCATCAGCAACTAAAAATAAAAAAAGCATAACAAAAGTGAAAAAAGTAAAATCAATCATATGAATTTTTTTATTCAAACATGGTATGTGTATGCTAAAATCATTATATGGATTTGCCTGTCCGATCTTAAAATGTCTTTGTTCAAACCCGCTTTTTTACATTTACTTCTTCTGTGATTACAATTTCTTTCTACCTTCGAGTCATCTTCCTCTATTTGCGTGGTGGCAGGCTTTATCTGGGCATTACATTCTCAATATTAGCCTTTCCATGCACTGATTTCTCAATGCAATTTGTGGAGAGAAGTTTAAGAATTGGCTAGGCTAAATGTGCAAATTTAAACAGAATAATAAACTGTTATTCACTGATTGCATCAACATCACTGTTGCCATGGTCACAGATATATATTGGTGAAATTTGGAATTTATTTCATGGTTCAGGAATGATTTGAGGAACACAACAACGAGTTCAAGGTGTTGACTTGGCCTCCAAATTCCCCAGATCTCAATCCAATCAAGCATCTGTGGGATGTGCTGGACAAACAAGTCTGATCCATGGAGGCCCCCCCTCGCAACTTACAGGACTTAAAGGATCTTCCCAGATACAACTGGACGCCTTCAGGGTTCTAGTGGAGTCCATGCCTTAATGGGTCAGGGTTGTTTTGGCGGCAAAAGGGGGATCTAAGGCATACAGAACTATAAATCTTGGAACTATAAATCTATTGATATTTGGGCTATCACAATATTGTGATCTTAGAATTATAAGGTTCCATCAAACATTTTTGTTAAAATTTAGTTATTTACATGTATTGGTTTATTAATCTCTATGTGTTGTTATTTTTCTGAAAACGTGTTTTTTGTGTCCATCATTCACAAAATAAAAAACTTCTATCTCCAAAAATGCATACCTTGTTGAAGTTATTAGGTCTTATCTGTGATTCAGTCAAATGCGTCAATCAATACGGGAGGACTAATCAAAATCCATATTTTAACCATGTATGTGCTGTGCTAGTTTGTGTTAACTAGTTGACTTGGGATAGTAGGCAAATTTCACAATACATTTAGAAACCGAACATTGAATTATTTTATTGATGATTTGTTAAGAGATAGCAGTAGTGAAGCGTAAGTTGACGCATATTAGTTAGCTATATTCGGTTTGTTAATAGTATGCAAAGTTGATAGCTAAAGTAAATAGCTTACACCTTTTAGAGCTTTTGTTTGTTCAGGAGTGCAGTCATGGCCATGTATCAATAACGGCCATCTATAAAAAGCACTTAGTAGACTTACTATAGTAGCTAACTGCTTATAGAAACTGTGACTATAAAATGGATAACAGAGAAGGCTTGGATTAAGAATCATTGGCACAGCAGGAGAGATAACAATGAAGAAAACAGTAATGAGACACAAATAGTGGCAAATAGTAAGCAGAGACAGAGAGAAGGGTGTGGGTATGTTCAGGCAGTACCTTAAATAATAATAATAATAGTTTGTGTGGTTACACAAAAGCATTTTGTTTCAAAATAAATCTGTTTAAAGATGAATTCAATTAACTGATTAAAATTTTTTGCTTTACATTTTTTATAGATACTGCGATATCATTACCGGGATTTCTTTTGGCCACGATAGTGAAAATCTGATATTGTGACAGCCTTAATTGAGATCAGTACCTAATTTAACATTTTCCTCAGGGTCTAAGGTAAATGTTTCCAACCACGTGAATACTAATTTGCCAATAAGATACAAACATTAACATAAATAAAGACTGGTCTTTTGGTGCTGTATGGGTAGTGTTTTACAAAGCACTATTCCACAAAACAAATTAATAGCCGAGATACTACAGGCCAAAATTTGCCAAAAGGCTCCTGGCTGGGGCAGTGGAGAATGTTGCAGCCTCTGTTGTGCGGCATGGTCTTCTCCATTCCTCCAACCTTCCTTCTTGCTATATGTGGAGGATGTTGGAGCCTCTGTATTGTTGCATGGTCTTCTCTATCCTCAAACCTTCCTACTTGTTACATGTGAAAGCTGTAGTGCTTTAAAGCTTTATGGATGTTACTGCTTCCCTCTTGTGATGTTGTCAGCAATTCTGGTGTGCTACATTTGATGTGCGTGTCCACTGCTGTCTGTGCTGTAACGTTCTATGACCCCAAAGCCAAGTGTCCCTGTCCCTATGAGTCAGTCTAGATGGTTACCTCTCCTTCAAGAAGTTCAGCTTCTCTGGCTGTGATGCTGTTGACAATGGCCAAGCCTTGGACTCTCTGTTGTATATGTCATAGTCTGTCATCTACTTCTCCTTGGCTGTGGTGGATCTGGAACCATCAGTGTGCAGTACTCTTACTCTGAACCCAAGGTAGTCTGTCATAGGTCTGGGCTTGGTTTTGCCTTGGAATGATTTGGACCACAGGAGTGAGGTACCCCTTAATTGGAAAAAGTGTTTCAGTGATTCATGACTCCTACTTTTTAGGAAACGAAGATGGAATCTCAAACAACACCAAACTTCAGCAGAGAGTTTGGTTTTAGCTAACTCCATTAAACCTCAATCTTGTTCCAGTTGTTTTTGCTTTGCAAGGAGCACAAAAAAGGAAAACAAACAAAATGGAAATGGAAATGTAAGTATCCCTTTGTTCATTTAACTGTAGATGTGTAATGTGAAAAGGTGTAATCTATTCAAAATAGGCTAACTGCATTGAAACAAATTAAAATCATGATTCAAATAAGTAACTTCGAAAATAATTCAAAATCCTATACAATTGATTAATCTTCTGATTGAGGAGACTGCTTGAAGAAAATGCTTATGTTGTAGTGCTACTTTTCTGCAGGCAGCACCTGAAAAATGTGGTTTTATTAATACTTGTTGAAATGGTTGGAAAGGAGATGTATTCAAAGATACATTGCAAAGAAAATGCACTTTTTAAATTGTATTTCTTTTGAATACCTCAGTTTTACACTGAAGGAATCTCCACAAAAAATGTTTTAACCATTAACACGATATTATGTACATTTTACTGATGATTTCGCTTAACTACTCTCTGTTATACCTGTTGATTACATCTTGTTTATTTTAACAGGGGATTTTAACATCCACATATATAGTAATGCAGACAATAATGCCAAACAACTTTTTGCACTACTTGACACTTTTGATCTCACTCAACATGTGAAAGTGTACACACGCTCAAGGCCACATTCTAGATCTGGGTATCTCCAAAGGTCTCGAAATTTCCTCTGTCATGGTTAAAGATTTAGCCCTGTTTGATCATTTCTGTGTGTTTTTAGAATCACTGATCATCCCGGATGTTCAAGTAAACTCTTTCTGTTAAGAAAAGAACATTAAGGAGACTACCAATGCTCAGTTCATGCAGGCCACAGCCATCTCCTGCACAATAAGTGCAGAGACAGTTGATGTACTTCTGGATAATTTTACCAGCAAAATATTGAAGTGCATCTATGATAAAAATCACAGACCTCTACATGCTTCGTAAGTAGGAAAACCTGCAAAATCAGCAGTGTATCAAATACTTGTTCCGTAAGTAGGAAAACCTGCAAAATCAGCAGTGTATCAAATACTTGTTCTCCCCACTGTATATTTATTGATCTTTTTCAATTTCCCAGTCCTACATTAAGCTGTTTTTGATAGGTAAAGTTGACCATGCAGAAATCAGTTTTTCCTCTGCAATACATCTCTATGAGTTAAAACACTTGTTTCAATCTACTCCGATTGGTTAAAACATGAAAATGGGTAGGACTCAGTTCATTGGTCAGAAGGCCAAATGCCGTGCCAATCAGAGTCCCCATGGGTATATCCGCTTGTAACCGCTGTGAAACGTACAACCACAGACTGTGATTTACAAATACAAATAATTTTGTCACAGTTCCAGTGAAATATTAGTAACAAAACTCTTGAGTGTCTGTATTTTATGTCGCAAAATTCCAAATATCAAGTTAGTTATACTACGCAATTTGTTTATACAACTACAAAGGTAATTCCAAGTTTGCAAATCTATTTCCAAGTGTGAATTTTTTTTTTACCAATAAAAAACATTGCTTCATATAAAAAAGAATATACACCCATTTTAGATGTGGCCTTATTTTATTTATTTTGTAAAAAAAATTGTCATCAAATATAAAACAAAGGTTGTCATGTTTCTCTTTTATAAACAAACCGGTCACGTGCGGCACTGAGTCCGCTGTTTGATGTTCCTCTTTGTTGCTTTGTCCAGGTTGTCCAACGAACAATGTTTCTCCCTTTGAGTCCAGTATCGGCTTGCAGCAGCATCTGAGAAGTCATGTGTGGTGTTTTAGCAATAATAATATGCTTTATAATCCTTAATTCAATGTTAGAGTTTGCAGTCAGGCTATTTCTTGCCTTCAAAGTCAGTCCAGCTCCATTCCTCATCCATACAATTTAGATTAATCTGATTTACCACTAATCCCAGCACACCAGTGTTGTGTCGACTGTTCTACCTGAGATATGAATGACAAAACATAATTTTTTCAGTACGGTATTAGAACCATCCATCACAGATGATGTATATATTCAACCAATGCAGTAAGGCAATAAATATGAAAATCCTTTTTTCATGTCCTTCTACACTTATCAAATAAATATGTCTGTAGATAAATGGTAATTAACAAGTTAAACTCATAAACAAGGTGTTAACAAATACATATAACTAGGTACAGTGTTTATTGTAGTGTTATTCCTGCCAAAATATTCCTCCTCAAAGTCCACAATCCAGAAAACCTAAGACTAATCTTGTTTAATGCATTTGCATGAGGAATGTTCCATTTCACGCAGCCACCACACACTAATTGGTTTATTTGTTTTGACTATTTTTATAATTTTACAAATAAGTTCACACTCACCTTTCATGCGGCCTATGCTTTTTATCCTCGCCAGCAGTAATGTGTAGATACCTGACCGCACGCTATGAAAATGGCGTAGATCTTGGCAATTAGTAAATTTTTCAGTAGCAATTTCCACGTTTTGGGAGTTGAATAGAAATTGCTGGAATGCATTCTCGATGTTTTACTGACATTTTAGACTTTGATTACAACCGCCAGTAAAACACAATTGCGAAGTAAAACGTTCTCGTGGGTTTAAAAAAGAAACGGGATTATAGTGAACTCATAGTCTCTTACTTTAACTGGTCCTTGAAAATAGTCACATCCAGTCAAATGACGGACGTCAAGTCGCTATAATATCAAAGCGCAAGGCAGATGGTCGCCAACAGAGAAACTGGCGAATGCAGCAGTGTGCACAAAGTGCAGATATTTGTCGACAAAAGCTAAGAAAAAAAGCAGAGAGGAAATCAATGGACGGAAAAAGCGAGAATAACCAACTGACCAATGTCTCATTTGTAATTACTTATGATATTATTTGCCTTCCCCGTAAAAAGCTGTTTGTCATGTCAAATGAAGATAGAGAGGATCTGGATAACATTTTATCCATTGAGAAACCAAACTATTGCACACCTGTAGATCGACTGGTGCGTTGGAGAAGTCCATTGGTCGATTGTAAACAAAAGAACTCCCGCACCCAGTCTTGCGTAACTAGAAATACGAATTTAATAACGTTCCGGTACCAACGTTAGGTTGCCTTTTGAGTGTAAACTGAGCGGCCAACTGGAGCAAGGCTGCGCGTTTGGATGTGAATACCCTCAAACCTGAGAGACTTTAAGCCCATATTCATTATTTAACTGTAACTTCAATATCTTTTGGTAAACGGCAAAAATAACAAAGCTTGTATCCATTTCCATTTATCCACTGAGAAACCAAACTTTTACCATATTCATTATTTAACTGTAACTTGAATATCTTTTGGTAAACAGCAAAAATAACAAAGCTTGTGTCTATTTCCATTTATTTCCGGACCCAGCTGTAAAACTCTGCTATACTTTAGAAAAACAGGTCCCAGACAAGAGAGGATTCCATGCTATTGCTGGTCTACCCAACACCATCGGTGCAATAGACTACACATATTAAGGCACCCTCTCCAGATCCATACACATATCTCACCTGCCAGTAATACCATTCAAGAATAGTACAACTCGTCTGTGTTTCCCAGAACCACCGTATGAATGTGGTATCCCGTTTCCCAGGAGGTGCACATAACTCCTATATTTTACAAAACAGTTCTGTGGGTGTGTGCTTTAAAAAGGAGCTACTGGAAATACGTGACTCATTGGTGCGTGTCTTTGAGTATTTAGCCACATTGGCTTTTATTCCCATAATGATTTGTTTCATTTGGTGATTGAGGATGTGCCCTGGCCTCCTGGTTAACAACACCATTCACCAACACTCAGCCTCAACAGGAGATGTCCTTTAATCAGCACCATGCATGTACTCGCTCCACCATCGAGTGCATTGTTGGCATCTTTAAAGAACGCTGGGAGTGTTTGGACACAGCAGGTGGCAAGCTGCAATACAGGCCGGAGAAGGTGTGTATTAAGAGAACAGCTGAGAAATGTGGTTTTATTATTGCAAAATAATGGGCATCTTTTCATTTGAGGTTTGTAGGATAATCATAGCCTGCTGTGTCTTGCACAACATTGCCATAATACATTGTGTACCGCTTTCACATTGGCCACAACGGGAAGATATGTCTTCTGACCGACTTCTGGGACCGGTCAACAGACATCCTGTCCAAATTCGACAGAATGTAATTGCTCGTTTGTAAATAACGTTTTTAAAATTGGATTTTTACACTGTGATTCTTTATTGCTAATAATTGAACTGAGTGAGTAATAGCATCCTGTGCATCTTATTTTGTTGTCATTTTATATCCAAAACTGACGCTATTGAATATGACAGCTTGTTTGCTGTTCACTTCCTGCAGCAGTATCTCAGAACTACTGATGTTGTGTTTATATATGGAGTCTGGTCCTCCACAGCCTTTAGATTTTGGTTTGGGCGTTCTTGACCTCTCAACTTTTCTTTTGAATTTCTGTGTGACTTTTGTGCATGTACACGTCCCTATAGGCTCATGCCCTTTTATGGGATTGGTGTGGTGTTTACCTATACTAATTATGAACAACTGGCATGCAATTTGAATTTAGGAAGACAACATCATTATAATAACATAGGTGTGAATAATTCTAGGGTTAAAGCACACAGCATGAATCTGATGTAGACTTTTCTTAGGACCTTTCTCAAGAACAAATAAAAAAAACATTTAGGAAGATATTGGTGATTGAGGCCAGATATCCCAAGTGATAACAAGTAATTAGAAATGTGGGCAAGTACTTTGAATAAAAACTGAAAACTGTGATATCTGAGGTATTCAGACCCTTTTTGACACTGAAAATTAAGCTCACATTTGGTTTGTATTGTTTGATGATCCTTAAGATGTCTCAAACACCATTTTTGCATTTCAACGATGGGGTATTTTGTCAAATGTTTATGACACAATGAAATGTGTAGAATTTGAAGGGCTCTGCATTCTTTCCAAAGGCACTGTATATGATACCACATTGAGGAGTATCAGATCTACCATCCAGAGACCAATTTCCCCAACGTACTGTAGGTTACCCCCAAGCTGTTGTGTGGAGCCCCTCAGCAGGTTACCACTGAAAAAACGTCACTTGTTTTCACTGTTGTCTGGGGTAACAGGCTGTGGTAAATTCTTCAAATGATTTTGTTAATTCATTCATATTGTTGGACAAATGGAACTGCTCTATTTCACACCATGTACACTAGAGAAAAATGTCTGCATGTTGAAATGTTACATTGATAAAATTCAGTTTTTTCCACAATACCGCTTTCAATTATTTTATATGAAATATATTTTTACCAATTTGATTAAATAATTTTTTGAAGTCTCCAGAACATGAGTTTTTATGTTTTCTTAGGTTTATTTTTTCTGTCATTGAGGGACCTAAAACCCAGACATCCATGTTCCCTATATCCAAAGTGTAAATGTTCCCTAAACCTTACAACCTAACTTAACTCTAACTTCTATATTCCAACCTTTGTTCTTAAACTTAACCTAGTCCTAATAGTTTATCCTAATCTTGACCCGTTATGCCTAAATCTAACTCAAATTGTGACCATAACCACCAATATTGTCCCTTAACCTTCTCTTAAGACAAAATCATTTCTCTTTTCAAAGCAAGGCGCAAAATAGCTCTATAAGTCCCTGCTCTCCGATTTAACCACAGTTTGGGGGACATACCTGGAGTTGTTGGAAATAGCTGTGGTTGGACTGCAATTAAAGCAAGTATTCATGATTTATAATGCAATATATATGTTTTATTGGTATTCAGTGATACAATAGAATGTGTACCATACAAAGCAAGTTCAATATGTTGCTTGAAATAGTTACCTAAAGTGCAAGTGTTTTCATCATGGTCAATGATCAAATATCAACATAGCCTTCTGTATTTTCTAAGAATGATTTGAAGTTACTCTGCCATCTTAATTGAACATTATTAAGTAAGTAAAACTACCCTTTTAGGTTAAATATTGCAGATTTAATACTCTGTAATACATAAGTCATCCCAAACTCTGTGCATCTGTTAATACGGTTCAGAAGACTGATCTTGTATATGAAAAGCGAATTGAAAATGTAGACTATAAATTAACAGTAACATCATAGCATTCCAAACCAAACTTTACAAAACTATCCCCTCAATTTCCATCCAAATCAGACTTGTTTTTCTCTCTGTCCATTTTGGTTTGAAAATAGACCAAGCCAGAAGCCGTATCCTCCTAACATGTTTCTGGACGCATTTTAGCAGCCCGGCATCGAAGGACCTTGAGAAAATTATCGATTTTGTGGGAGTCCCTGCGGAAGCAGGACATAAGGAAGTGGAAGTTGATGAGGCGGGAGGTCTTGTCTTGGCCGAGGTCTAAACCTCTGAAGGGCATTAAAGAAATGTTCTGGGAGGATGGACCCATCTATAGAGAGAGATGAAAACACAAGAAGATGCTGTCATGCCCTGACATGGTTCGATTGACCCGTGTATCATTAGAACACATAAAATGAGGCATTCTCATTCACACACAGACTGCATCAGTCACCCACCCTGTTAACCAGTACATCAAGTCCCTCTCCCAAACTCTTTGAGTAGTCTTGGAGCTCCTGGATCTTATTGGTGATGAGGCTTTTGGAGGGGTGGGGCAGGGTTGAAGCCTCAGAGGAGAGGAGCGACAGGGGATCATTCCAGGCCAGGAGGAGGGAACGGGCCAGCGAGATCAGATCGTTCTCCTTTGGAACACAGTCATAAAAGTTGCTAAGGATAAATAGTTCCTAAGAATGCTTCTGCCATTTGACCGATTGCTTTGCTTCAAAGCCAAGGTGTATAACAGACCAAGGGAAGTGGGAGTAAGAGATTGGGATCGAGCGATTTGTCCAGGAAGGACCACTTATGAGTGTTGACATAGACGCACCACAAGAAGGAGAAAAGTCCCAAGTGAGGAAAAATACATGATGCTTCCTCTCCTTGTCTTATTTCCTATATCTCCAGGATACTACCAAGGTGTTTTGGATACGTACTGCTTACTGTCATCTAATCTTCTCAAGCCTGTCTAGTCTGGGACATGAGCTGGGTGTAGAGATTATGGTAAAATAGGACCATATATTTGAGAATGTGTTCTTGCAGGTCGACTGGGAGAAGTAGGGAGAGGTTAAATATTTGAGCGAGGAAAAAGAGATGGTTGAGGCGAACAAGATGGATGGGGAAAAACTAAAAGCTCAGGATAGACAGATTTTGTGAGACGGATAGTGAGAAAAAGATGAATGAGAAAATAAAGCTGGGTGAGGAGATCCCAGAGCTTCACCCACCGATACTCTAAGTGCCTCCTCCTTGTCCATTGGTGTCTGGAGTGACGAGGTATGGCACATGTTGGGGCGGGGCATAATCGCTCGTCCCATTGGTGGGAAGTGGGAGTCCTGTGAGAGACGGGGAAATCGGAATAGCACATGGATTAGGTTCACTTAAGTAGACCATACACATAATATACTGAATATTATTTAAGACAAGAGATATAACACTGAAAAAAACTATACATACACACTAACTAGATCTCTGTCTCCTTTGGTGTGCATGCACAAACCTATTTAAAGTGTAGTTTTTAGTAATTTAGCAGACGCTGTTATCCAGAGTGAAATACAGGGTTGAATGTCTTCACTCTAACAGAAACCCACTCATAGTTTTTACTGACCAGGTCGTTGGTCAGGGAACTGCTGAGTGAGTGAAGCTTGTCTGATCGCTGGGAAGCTCTCTCCATTAGCTCATTAAGGCCAATGGCATGACAGGAAACAGCCAGACAAAGGACTGGAGGAGAGAGCAAGAGAAGTGGGAGTGAGGAGGGATGAAAAGAGTGCCAGAGAGATGAGAGGTAGGCATGGAGATGGAGAGGGTCGTTAATGGAAGCCAATGAAAAGGTGAAGAGAGAGGAGTTTGCCTTTAATAAATGTGGTTCCATCAAAGACTTCTATACAGACCCAATAAACACATACACGCTTCATCTCACCTGCTAAATAGAGTTTGGTAAGCTGGGATTGGTGAGACATCTTTTGTTTCTTTCAATCTTTCTTTCAGTTTGTTCTTTCTTGATTGTTGTTTGTTGTTTTCTATGACTTATATTTTTCTTCTCCTTGTCTCTTTGTCCTGCCACTATTTGACTGTCTCTTCTTGTCATCCCCCTTATATATTACCTGTGTATTTTTTATGTGTAAATTCATCAGTCTTGTGACTGTTTTTTCAGAACTTGTTCTCTCCTACTAATGAGAAACATTGTTTGTGGGTCTGTCCTTTAGTTAAAGTGGTGTGCCCATCAATACCCATGCTTTTTTTAAGCTGAGATAGTGAGGTTATAAGACAGAGGTATCCAAGATAAAAAGCTGTCGGAAAACAGAGGGGAGGGGTGGCATGTGGGTGGAAAGTAATCAGATTCATGAATTAAATAATTGATTCAACCTACTTAGGATCTACTGTCAGGTAGCGCTCAATCAGTGCCAAGCGTCTGCCCATTTGACGAATGTGAACATTTTATTTGCATATATTTGTACTTATTTTAGATTTTATTTGTAGCCTATTCTGTGTTGTATTTTAGCTCCTTACGCCAAAGTTCAGTGTTCAACCTTCTTTGCTTTCCTCATTCAGGTGACGATAGGCTATGGAAGATTAATGACCAGAAGCCAAATGTTCCATAAGACTACTTTACCCAAAATGTTAATCTTAGTCTTGAGGTCCCGTCAATTCCCCAGCATGTTTGTTAGAATTCCTGTATCCAGCTATAGAACACTTTATATACACACACACACACACACACACACACACACACACACACACACACACACACACACACACACACACACGCACACAATCATTTTGTCAGTTAGTTAGTTATTCTGATTATAAACTTCAGTAACACCTGCACATAAACACCAGCCCACCAAAAGCATTAAAAATTAAGTATGGTTTATGGTGAACCACAATCTGTCAGATCTTGGGAGAACCATATGTTGTGATGGAGAGGCACATGCAAAAACATGTACACCAGAATCAATAAAGCTTACTAACTGTCTAATTATGTCATAATTGTACACCCCCTGTCCAACAACAATATATGTGCTTTGTTTAACACCTTTTATCTCTGCTACAGTTGATTTCCCAATAATTTCTGTTAGCTCTTAACAACAACAAAAACACTCACCAACAAGAACAGCAACCAGACAAATTAAAAGGCAATGTGACTGGATGTTCTGTTGTTTAAACAGACAGTTTTTTGTAAAAAAAATCTATACCAGACTGTTAGTTAGTAGATCTTGATCTTCATCTGGAAGCTTATGGTAACCAGGTCCTGTCAATCACTGACTTAATCATATGTGCCCACAGTGATGTTACAAAAACCCCTCTCAACTTTCCTGGAATTAGGCCGGCACAAATATCTGGTGGTCTGGATATGTGTACTGTAAGAATCTCTTGGTCCCCCTGCCCCTCCCTCCCCACTCTGTACCCCCCCTTGTCTCTAATTTGTCTGATCTTAAAAAATTCCACAGATGAAAACATTCCTACTGATTAGTGTTGAATTTGGAGGGGGGCGGGGTAATAGTGCTGCGTTCCGTGCTGCTTTCTGTTCGATTTTTATTCTTTGTCCGTTTCACAATTTTCTGTATTTCAGTATTTGGGGATAGGGAAATCATACTACCAATAATGAACTACATATGCTTTTATGTATATATGTTTTCAATAAAATATTTTATACCAAATTATATTAACAGAATTGCACATTGCATTTAGAAACATTGGGCTGGCACAGTAGACTAACGCTGGTCCTTGTCTGGTTTGTCTGAATTGTTCTGCCATCTGACAAATTGCCAACATTTTTGGGGTTGTGAAAAATCAAGAATATCTGACTTATAATGGGAGATTCAAGTAATCCATTGGGCTGCAGCTATGCGGGCCTGCTCTACAAAAAATAGTTTGTGTGTCAGAGATGCCAACTGATTCCTGGGCTCTGTTCTCTGGCAATTTACAGGGGAACATCCAGCTTTCACTTTATCGATCTGTGATTTCCTGTTCATTTGTCATGTTGCTGGTTCAGCCCCCAATTTTTGGGTGCGTTTTTCGGCTCCTATAACAGCAAACAGTGGTCATGGGAGTTGGCGGACTGCATGGTTGGATCTGGAACCAGACTACATTGTCAACAATGTAAGCTGTAATCAAATTGCTGCATTTCTGTAAATGTTTTTCAGAACATTGCATATAATAACCTTACTGCAGGGTGTGTACTGGCAGAACCTCTCCAGCAACAATTTTTAATGTAAAATATGATTTTAAAAAGGAAGAGAAAAACATATTGAGACATTGAGAACATTATCTAATAAAATTGGTTTTGAGATCTGATCAATATGAAACAAATCCTACCTGCTCAGGGGTTATTGTATGTCTAACAAGTATTACAATTGATAAAATGTACAACAATAATGCAATAGACATTAGGCCCTCAATACCAAAGGTAAGGGCAGTTTATAGGCATTGAAAAAGTATTCACAAGCTCATCTGACATATTGCCAAAATCCCCAACTATCCCTTTAAAAGGTGGACATCTTTTTAGTAGTGTGTTTCTCCTTTAATCATGTTCACACTTTTTGTTAAACAATGTAAGCTGCACTTCAATTATCTTGTTTGTAAAATGTACTCCACTGTTGCAAATTCATTAATGTAAATTAAAACAAATAGTACCGTACCTATAGACAGTTCCTGCGTAGTCTTCATCTTATCAATCTCAGTTTTTCCTCTGCTTTTGATAATCTTGCTTGCAGTATCTGAAACCAGCCTTGCTTGGGTCCTGTATATTTTGTCGGCTCCTGGAGAAAAAAACTTTAGCTCATCTGGTTAGCGCAGTCTTCTGGCTCACAGGTGATCGGGTTCAAACCAAGTGGCTCATACGGGCCTCCTAGAAGTTCATACATATGTTGGGAAAAAAACATTAGCCCTGACCATTATTTCTAAAGTTCAGACCCCAAGAGTCAGTGTGTAATTCCAGCCTGGGCAACTGTGTAGTGCATCCTGTCTACCTACATGAAGCCAACGTGTCAATCAATGAGTAACGTTACCTCTGCCATTCACACCGCAGCTGAAACCATGCACCACCATCCACGTGGATCAGTGTTAAGGCCAACACCCGACTGGATCCAAACCGTCTGACTAGAATGTTCAGCCTAATTACAAACTGATATTAATAAATATACTGTTTGACCTCGGGGGTTCAGACTGTGAAGGCCTCTGCCTTCTGCAAACATTCATTCTATCAAGGTTTATACAAATTGGGCCTTCAGGCAGAAATTATATCTCACTAGCTCTGTTTGTACCTTTGGCTTGATATTGTCCTGACTCCAATCCACTTATAACATCCGATCTCATTGAAGTCGTCTGTCACGGAAATGTGCGCAAGGTCAGAATGTGGACAAGATCAAGACAAAGGACACATGTCATCACCAGCTATAAACAGGCTACAGTCTCATTCGCAAATAAATAAGAAAGATGTCAGAAAGACTCGGCCGTTTGAACTGTTACGCTTTGTTGAGCCTGCAGAGGGCTCTACTCTCCATAGATTAACAGAGACCCAGGATTCATAAACATTCCATTGTTTTTTATTAGTCACATACATAAAATAGCACATGTTATTTTGGGTATAACAAGTCTGCACAACTAAAACAGTACTTTTTAATAAAGTTAAACAATTTAAAACAAGAAACATTAAGTCCAGTATAAGTATAATCGACAAATTCTTTTAAAAATATAAAAGCAAGTAAAAGCAGAAAATTTAAAGATAATTAAGTGGACTTTGACAAGTATGTGGTGCAGCAGTATGGAATGAATGTGGGTGTGAGAGAAATAGTGAGTGAAGAGGTGCAGATCAGAGTCAGTTCAACAGTCTGACAGCCTGGGTGTACAAGCTTTATTCAGTCTCTATTTCCTTGCAGTAACACTCCAGCTAGAAGAGCAGAGCCGACAGTCCACGACTTGGATGGCTGAGGTCCATGATGACACGTGTGTTAGATGTTAGCAGACGGCCTTCACAGTTTCACGTTGGCCTAAAGGGCACTTGTGTCATTTTAAAAATGGGCTGAGGTCTACAGCACCCTCTTTATTGAAGAGTTTATGAGAACTCAGTGAGATGGCCAAAAAGTCTGAGCCTGGCGTGGGTTTTATTTTCTTCCTTGTTCTTATTCTACTTTTTATTTGTTTGTGTGTGTGGGCATGAATATATTATGTATGTGTATTACTAGGTTTGAAAAGACCAGATGTCATCAAATGTGTTATAAACCAAATCAGGCAGTGTGAACATTTTCACGTACTCTCTGGTTAGAAGTTTTTGTTATTTCATGATTGGGGTTATGGTTAGGTTGAATTGAGGTATTGGGTTAAAATTCAGTTTCGCTTTAGGATGAAATTCATGGTTTACAGAAAATATTACTGGGAAAACATTTTGGTCCCAAAAAGTCTTACAGTTAAAACAATATTCTGTTTGTGTGTGTGTGTGCATGCACAGATGTATGGGCATCTATTTGCATTTGGTGAGTTACACATTTCAGTGTGTGTTGCTGTCCCAGCCCATTCTACAGCAAAAAGAACACGTGGAATAAGCAGCCACCCTATAGATTACCCACAAGCCACTGCTGCTGGCCGACCTCCTACTTACTCTCTGTGGCTGACTTTAAACTGAACTTCCTTCAACCTAAATGTGCCCCCGATGCAATTGCCACTAATTCTCGATTTCTCCACAAGACTTTCCTTTCCAACCAATCTGACTTCAGAACTGCTTCCAAATGTCTTTCTGTCTCTTCAACCTTTTCTTTTCTGAAACAAAAATGCACATTCTACACAAACTGCTCTTTCTACTACTTTTTTCTCTCCAAATGTTCTGCTCCTGTCCGCTTTGGGTTTGATATGTAGTTACAGAAACAGTCATGGAGTTTTTGAGGCTGTATTTCTGCTCTGTCGGCTTGGCATGATGTGCAGAAGAGGAATGGGGATGTGGATTCAGGCCAGGGGTGTGGAGGATTCACTCAGGTAGACGTGATCTGTTGGAGCCTGAGGGTAAATTTAACCGCCTGATCTTAAGCAAACTAGTGATTAAACAGCAAGTATGATGATGATGCCAGTGGGAGAAAATGTCATCTGTGAGTGAAAAGACAAAGAGAGAGTGGGAAAGGGAGAAGGAAAGAAAGAACTGAAAAATCATCTGAAAATAGTTAGAGGTCTAGTGTGTTCTCCTCCACCCCATTTTGACACACGTGCACATACATGTGCACACACGTTGAACACTCCTTCCCTGTCCCCTGCCATAACAAAATAGTTATTTGTCATGTTCTGCCTATCGGGAAATTAACCACTGGCTTCTATAAGCCTCCCTCATGTTTTCTCTCACCCTCAGAAAACTGGATTGTTTTCTCTCTTTGATTATTATTTTGTTTTTCCTAAATGTCTCTCATCCAAAATGGTTGGCAATGGTTAACCTCATTCTGTTTTCAGTCATAAGGGTTGGTGCTGCTAAGTTTTAGTGGGGAGGAAATTACACTACCTACCCCAGGGCTTCGCTGGCACTTGACTCCCTTTTCTGAGCATGGTTATTAACTTAGAGAAAACAAAGCAGTCTGCTGTAGTGTAGCAAAGACTTGAAGCCGAAGTCCTAAAATGCATTGAAAAATTCATATTTTTTTCTTTCATTGTATTTAATATTATATTTCCATTTTAAGTTAACATGTAATGTGAGCACATGGGTTATATCCACTCTATTAAAAATGTAATTAGTGATGTTCTGATGTTCACTCAAATTATAGCCTACCTACAGTGAGGAAAAAAAGTATTTGATCCCCTGTTGACTTGGGTCATTTGACCACTGACAAAAAAATGATCAGTCTATCATTTTAATGGTAGGTTTATTTAAACAGTGAGAGACGGAATAACAACAAAAAAATCCAGAAAACCAAATGTCAACATTTTTATATATTGGTTTGCATTTTAATGAGGGAAATAAGTATTTGACCCCTCTGCAAAACATGACTTAGTACTTGGTGACAAAACCCTTGTTGGCATTACAGAGGTCAGATGTTTCTTGTAGTTGGCCAACAGGTTTGCACACATCTAAGGATTTTGTCCAACTCCTCTTTGCAGATCTTCTCCAAGTCATTAAGGTTTCAAGGTTGACGTTTGGCAACTTGAACCTTCAGCTCCCTCCACGGATTTTCTATGGGATGAAGGTCTGGAGACTGGCTGGACCACTTCAGGAGCTTAATGTGCTTCTTATTGAGCCACTCATTTGTTGCCTTTGCCATGTGTTTTGGGTCATTGTAATGCTGGAATACTCATCCACGACCCATTTTCAATGCCCTGGAGGTTCTCACCCAAGATCTGACGGTACATGGCCCCGTCCATCGTGCCTTTGATGCAGTGAAGTTGTCCTGTCCCCTTAGCAGAAACAAAACCCAAAGCATAATGTTTCCACCCTCATGTTTGATTGTGGTGATGGTGTTCTTGGATTCATAAGCAACATTCCTCCTCCTCCAAACACAACAAGTTGAGTTGATGCCAAATAGCTTGATTTTGGTCTCATCTGACCTCAACACTTCCACCCAGTTTTTCCTCTAAATCATCCAGATGTTCATTGGGAAACTTCAGACGGGCCTGTACCTGTGTTTACTTGAGCAGGGGGAATTTTTAGGGCGCTGCAGGATTTCAGTACTTCACGGTGTAGTGTGTTACCCTGTGTTTTCTTGGTGACTGTGGTCCCAGCTGCCTTTTGATCATTGACAAGATCCTGCCGTTTAGTTCTGGACTGATTCCGTTCTCATGATCATTGCAACTCCCTGAGGTGATATCTTACATGGAGCCCCAGACCGAGAAGGAGAAAGACAGTTATTTGTGTTTCTTCCAATTTGCGTATAATCGCACCAACTGTTGTCACCTCCTCACCAAGCTGCTTGGCCATGGTCTTGTAGCCCATTCCAGGCTTGTGTAGGTCTCCAATCTTGTCCCTGACATCCTTGGACAGCTCTTTGGCCTTGGCCATGAGTTCGGAATCTTATTGACTTATTGCTTCTGTGGACAGGTGTCTTTGATAGAGGTAACAAGCTGAGATTAGGAACACTCCCTTTAAGAGTGTGCTCCTAATCTCAGCTTGTTACCTGTATAAAAGACACCTGGGAGCCAGAAATCTTTCTGATTGGGAGGGGATCAAAAGATTTTTTCCTTCATTCAAATGCAAATCAATTTATAAAAATGTTGACATGCGTTTTTCTGGATTTTTTGTTGTTATTCTGTCTCTCACTGCTCAAATAAACCTACCATTAAAAGTATAGACTGATCATTTCTTTGTCAGTGGGAAAACATACAAAATCAGCAGGGGATTAAATAATTTTTTCCCCTCACTGTACCTATTGATATTCTTGATTTTGTTGTAATGTTATGGGCAAAATCTCTTGGCCCTACTTGAAACAGTTCTACCAGTCCTGAACCTTGGTTAACATTATCAGCAGCCACCCCACCATATTCAATTGGTCAAGAAGCAACCGCAATTTATCGTACATTTACATATTACAAAAATTTAACAACTGCTGATTATTAATGCTTAAACATTAATCAGATTGGTTTGACATTTATTTGATAACACATGTTATTGATTGTAAAACATCTTCAACAAAAAAAAATTCTCCTTTATGTTTCAAATGTTCTTGTTTTAGTGCAGACAATTCTATTGCTCCAAAAATAAGTTTGCACTGGTGTTTGCACTCCACAAATCATTTCCAAGCAATATGTGCAGTGCGGCAGTGCACATTATTCTGCTGAAAGAGACCACTGCCATCAGGGAATACCTTTGCAATAAAGGGGTTTGCCTGGTCTGCAAAGATGTTTAGGCAGGTGGCACGTGTCAAATTGACATCCACATGACTGCCTGGATCCAAGGTTTCCCATCAGAATGATCCAAGGTTTCCCATCAGAATGATCCAAGGTTTCCCATCAGAAAGATCCCAGGTTTCCCATCAGAATGATCCAAGTTTTCCCATCAGAATGATCAAAGGTATCCCATCAGAATGATCCAAGGTTTTCCATCAGAATGATCCAAGTTTTCCCATCAGAATGATCCAAGGTTTCCCATCAGAATGATCCAAGTTTTCCCATCAGAATGATCCAAGTTTTCCCATCAGAATGATCCAAGTTTTCCCATCAGAATGATCCAAGTTTTCCCATCAGAATGATCCAAGTTTTCCCATCAGAATGATCCAAGTTTTCCCATCACTTCCCCAGGTAAACGGTGCACACGTACATGGCTGACCATGTCGTGTAAAAGAAAACAGGACTTGACGGTAGACAGGGGTCGTCATGGACACTGACAGGTCTGCAACAACGCAGCAGGTTGTGATGCTTTGTGATTTGTGACATCCAGCAACCATCAAAAACATTTTCTGTGATTTGTGCCACAGTAGACCTTCTTTCGGTTCGGACCAGACGGGATAGCTTTTGTTGCCCTTGTGCGTCGGTGAGCCTTGGCTACCCAACATCCTGTAACCGGTTTGTAGTTGGTCCCTCCTTGGACCACTGTCAGTTGATACTCACCACTGCTGATCAGGAGCACATTATTTGGACCACCTTTCCAAAATCTGTTTTACAACTGTCAAGTGCACAATTGGCTAAATTCATCTGTCATTCTGAGCAGGATCGATAGCTAATCTCCACGGGAATTTCAGGTCCAATCACCCACCTGTGAGACCTTGAGGTGAGAAGTGGGGATGGCACTGCAGATACTAATGATGCTAGGCCTACCTCAGCTGCAGCCACCTCAGTCTCCATCAGATCCACGACACCAAAAACTGCCTCACTTAAAGCTTCAACACCAGTTACAACAACCACAACTACAGCTTTAGTCAATGCTGTTACAGGTGGTGTTTCAGTGATACAAACTAAAGCACCTCAGGCTCTGCAGGAAGCAAGAATGTATGGTTATGATGTAATAGCAGTTTTTAATAGCAGCCTAAGGTGAGCCGGTTCCTTAAACTTAAAAGAATACACACAAGCACAGGGAACTAGATACTTTTTTATTATGGATGTTGTTTGTAGACTACTGCCTTTGCCTGTGATATTATTTTTGTAGACTGAATAGTTTGGTTATTGTTACAAAGAATTAACAAGGTCAATAGTTAACATTACTACTTTCATGGGTTCTATGCTAGAAACATTAAACAGACTGCTTTCAGAGTAAACAGTCATGTCGAATCCTGCAACATAGATTAAATAAAATAAGATTAATTCAATGAATGAGTGATTCAAAAGACCATGACCTTTTCAAAGTACTGTGCTGTGTTCTTCACTGTAGTCATTCCGAATGCCCGTTACTGACACGCGCTCTCACGCATACACACGCGCGCAGACTAAAATGCAACACGCCTCCTCTGTCTATAGGATCACATTCTCTGGGATCTTATGGACGGATGAAGTCCATGCACAGCAAGCCCGATTCAGGAAAATATTAGCTCACGGTAACACAACACTAGATCAGACATTTGTACTGATAGGTAGGAATCTTTTTTTCATTAACATTAAAACTGTTCTGGGTTCTGTTTTAACACGATGGACACTTTTATGTGTTGCGCTGCTTTGATTATTGTAGCTTGGTGATGTTTTATTTAAAAGCTTGGATTATGAAATGTTCACCTCCTATGTCACTTTGCTTATTCAGGCTACTACTTTTTGGACATTTGTGTTCCTGCTTAGGTATGCATTAAAGTTCCAGTTAATTCCGGAAAAATCCAAGCCCATTTCTGGACAAAGTAATTAGGTGGTGTTTCATGGTAATTTAATTAGAACAGGAGCTAAGCCTCGAGGTAAAATTCCATTAATATAAATGTACGAAAGGTATGGTTCATCCGGGGCAGAATAGTTGGGTGAAAGGGGCGTCGGCAATAATGGTATAAAGATAACTGTGCAGAACACATTCATTAGTAAAGACATCTTGCACCCGTGCCCCGCGTCACCACGCTACGCCCGTAATGTTTACTAGGCTTTTACTGCGGTCTGTACGCTTTCCCATGCTCAGATAGCGCATGCATCAAGTAATGCATTTGACTGTGCACTCGACGGACAGATTCGTATAAAATGTGATGAAGCAGTTAAATGTTTGGCTTCACGTGTTGGTTAACTACCTATTGTCATCCTAAGAACTGCCATGCATCAACAACGCATGGGCAGAATAACGTGAAGAAAAACTACTTTTCCCACCATCCAGGCACATGTGTTGTAATTGGTTGCAGGTGTGTTGGAAGAATGTCAGGATCGCTGTCATCTAGTCTAAAATTATAAATGAAAGCCGATAACACTGGTTGATATCGACTTTTACCAGGAACAGGTAAGGGGATGATTGGTTATGAAATGTTTGGCTTTTAGTGAAATGTCCGGCTTTTAGTGAAATGTCCGCGCGCATGACCTCAGGATTTAGTCGATACTTTTGGTAAAACAGTGTTTGACCGTATTCGATAAAAAAAGGACTATGTGTTTACGATTACTCAGTGGATTTTGTATGTAATAAAAGTTTAAATGATATTACGTATATGAAAAACGTTTGTGGGAGAGTTGCATTACAATTCGGATGATTTATAGACCTCTATAGGAAAGGTTATGGTCACTAAACCTTGCTTAACATACTTTGAATTTATTTTCTATAATTTTAGGAAAGGCGGGTAACCCTGACGTCTTTGCCTATTAAATATTGCCTAATCCATTGCCTAAATGCTTTGGATTTTATACTTGCTTATGCGTAAATAAAAAACAAATATAGCTTTTTAAAAAACAATACTTTTTTATTCATATTTATTTTGGGTGACCTTTAACACTGGGCTGTTTTGAAGACGTACGGTATTAGTTGAACGGGCCACTAGGTGGCAGAAGTCCGTATGTCGTGTAATTTCTTATGATGCGCTCAGCTCAATACTCTGCACTGTAAGGTTATCCACTTGGCATTTGATGGTATTTGAGGTGTCATTTTTAATCTATTGACCTCTCTGCCCCCAACAATGTTTTCCACATGAATTATTTTCCTTTTTGAACTTGGTCTGGGTCACTGCCCTTCCCCCGCCACCCCCCGCCCCATGCCAATGCTTATGTACACATGTTCTGCCATGTCACATTTTCCCTCCTCCCTTTCCTTCTACCCTCGTGTGTTCTCTTGTCCCTCCCACTAACGCGCTTTGCTCTTTCCTCACGCTCTCTCTGTCTCTGGCACACGCAACCCGCAGCCGTGCAGAGGAGACACTCACAGACCCAGCAACTCTACAGACATGTCTGACTCAGAGACCGCCGCTCCCGTCGAGGCCCCTGTCCCTGCAGCATGTGTAACCATCAAGGCAGACCTGGACAAATGGTGAGTGTCTGTGTGGATGGATGTGGGCTTTTGCTTGTGCCCGCCATTGCCACTGTGACCTGCGTCTCCGGGATGCCTGTCTGTGGCTTCACACTCACTGGCTGGACGGGTCAAATCCGCTGTGTTCCTACTCCCTTCCTCTGTATGTGGTAGAGGCACGTAGAAGTTCCCAGTGTCTCCCAAGTGGATTTTGGTGTTGTGTAGTGCTTTAAGTGGGGTTCTTTGTCAACCTCCACTCCCTGTGTGGGATTAGTTGATGTCGGGTGGCATCCCTGTATTGTGCCTTGATAAAATGGCGGTGCAAGTCAAGTGACAACGGAATGATAAAAAATATTGTTTTAGTTTAAATTTAAACTGACCTGACATGTTTCTTTTTGGGGGGTGGGTTCCAATTAAAATCTGGTACTGGTCTGAGGACGGCCATGTCTCTTGTGCACGCCTGACTGAAGGCAGGGAATTTGTCTACGTCACGGTCTCTCCCCGGCTAGCTATAAGCCCCCTTGCCCTACCGTCACGCAGCAATGTCTGTCCCCGCTCAATGTCTGTCCCCGCTTTCCTGTCCTCTGAAGTTAGCTAGCACTAAGTCGTTAACTCCCGTATTCATTATCCTGCCCCCCCCCCCACACACACAGGATTAATGTTGACTGACAATGCGGTGGGTTTTACATCTGACTGTGTGAGGCAGTAAACATAGACTGCAGAGTAGTGTGTGGGCTCAATGACAAGCCCAATGTCAAAGGCCTGGCAGATAACATGACTCGCCTGCTCTGGTCTTCAACAGTTTATCATTAGCGTGAATGTTGATGTTGCAACCAAACAAAGTAGCTTTTTGGGGGCCACTGTTTTATTTTGAGTGTTTGCAGGGTTTGGGTGTTAAGCGAAGGCTAGGCCATGGGCTCTTGCAGGCTGTACAGGCCAGATAAGTCTTGACACTGTGTGACGTGTGAGATTAGGAGGGTGGGTGTAGATGGCATGGTCTTTCTCTACCATGCAATCTGCTGGTTGTAAACTGTAAGGCTACTCGTTTCAGTGGGACTGCAGTTTTGAGCCATGGTGAAGTGAGCTAGGGTATATCTCTTAATGTTGATGGTCATTGTAAGCTTTGTGGACTGTAAATGTAGTTCCTTATAGCCCAGTGTTTGAAATGAATGTTTGTTGCATCAATGAAGCTGAATGAAGGCTTTCTGAACTCTTTGCTCAAAGCTACTTGGGGTGTATTTAAAAATGGGGATATTCTTGCACATTGGTTTTGCTTACAAATGTCATAATATTGGGGTGTATTGCCAACGTTTGGGTATTTTACTTTGGTCTGTACATTAGTAAAGTGATATTCACTAACCTAGTCAAGGCCCCTGTTCTCTTTTAAGGAAACGTAATCTCTGTTGAGCAAAAGGTTATCCCGATGAGTGTTCCATAATAGCCTAACAGTGAGTGTTTAGCGGAAGTAACTTCCGAATCCCTGACTAGAATCTGACAATGGGGGGGAAATGAAGCCCCTCAGCATGCAGTTAATGTAAAAATGTTTTCAGTGTTAACCTGTAGGACTGGATTCTGATATGAACCTCGTGGTGCTTCAGGTTTGTCATTGACGGGCCCATATGATACTGTATCCAGTAACATGGCTCACTTGGCTTCTGCTAAGGCAGCGCTAGCTAGCTGTACTAGAGGGCTGACTCTGGGTTATCTATTCCAGGAGGATTTTATTTATAGCTACACTAGCAAATCCTAAATATTCATGTGTGGTTTGGGCTGAGTCAATGTCCAGGATGGTGTCCTCTCCCATGGCCATACACAATCACAAATGGAGGTACGAAACAAGAACAGTTCTGTACTTATAGGTACACTTTTGAAGAATGTTCCTACAAAGGTACAATATTGGTCTTTATGGGGACAGGAGAGCAACTTTTGACTAAAAGAAATGGCGCAGAGTGAATTAATACAAAAGAGAGCAATGTGTACCATTTCAACCCTGAGGGGAGGGGCTGCATTGGACCCCATTTCAACCCTGCGGTAAAAACATGTGTAGATCATTTGCTGGTAACATTTTATAAGGTATGACTCCATGCGCGCACCTGGTATTGTAGCGCCATGCGCGCACGTGGTAGTGTAATTATTTTCAAATCCAAAAATACACTTTTTACCTTAATGGTCAATAAATATGCATTTTTGTCTCTTGAAGTGTGGGTCTACCAATTTTTACCTTTATATTTTTAGAGAACTGCTAGTAATGATCATGGAAAAGTGTATTGCATTCAGACTTAGAGCATCCTATGATATTTGGCCAACCTAAAATATTGCAAGGTTATTAGGCTACGTGCAATCTGTAGGTAATTGCCTTTGTTTTAGCCTACCTTTTGAATGAAAGTAGAATATAAGTTGACGTTATGGCTTTGGTTAGTTTTGAGATTAAACTTTAATTAAATGTGTTCACATGGACCTATTTCACTGAGCAGCAAAAGGGAATATAGAATGTGTTCCCAAAGGGCTGTTGCATTCCCCCAAAAAGTTTTTCGACACTCATCTGTCATATGACTGAAGACTAATGCTGTAGTTGTCTTTCTCTCAGGCCTGCATGTCTTCCCTGGACATCCTTAATATCCACCTCTTGAACCTCAATGTCTGGCTCAAAAACCTTCCAATTTGCTGCATGGCCAATAGATTTTCGATTTCCATTTAATTGGTCAGCCTGTTGGGTGCCTTGGTGTCTGTTCCCAACCAGGGACCAGTTGCGCTCCGATGAGGCTGATGTTGGTGGAACATGGAGGATGATTGAGGCTACAGGGGAAAGGGCCAAATATCCTGTAAGTCCCATCCACAAGGTGGCTGATGAGATGTTGGCATGACTGCCATTTGACATCTCCATTCCAAAGCCGTTGCTCGGAAGTGTACTTCGCTAGACTGCCAAGTGCATACGTGGGGTAGGCTGGCAAAAAAGGTAATATGTTACATTGATTAATTTAAGCAAAATACCCCAAGTTCCTCGGCTTAACTTCCCATGAAAAATATCTGCAGAAACTGGAATTTTACAGGAATGTTTCTGACCATTTGCAACCCTACTCTGAAGATTATGGCTGTACTTTCTTTATGATTACACACAGATGTTGTTTTTAAGGCATGAAAGTATCTGAGTGCCCCCTAACACATGTAGCAGAGAATGAAAGCAATAAAAAAAAACATTGTGTATTATCAATAGTCCCTTGATCTACACCTGTTGGTGTCATTTTCAGTAAGCTTTTCATTTTATATTTTCTTGGCATTTGTTAGTCTAATAATTAATAACTATATTCAAGTCAATGATTATCCCTGTACAATATTTGTTAATGTTACAGCATCTAGTAAATTAAACATGAGTCTTGCATTAACAGAAATCTGAGCATTTAATAAATTGTTTGTTGCACCCTTCTGCAATTGACCTGCAATTTGGTCTGCTGAATGACAGCGCAATCAGTTTGTGGAGACCGCTGTATATTTAATGTTTTGCTTGTGTGGAATACATTTTTGAAAAGCTTTGACCAAATATGTTAAGGAATTGATCAAATCAACTAGGTACACCAGGCACTCAAGTTTGAGCCAGTTATGTTATACTGTTTGTACTTTATTAATTCACTGTGTATTTTCTATACAACTAATGCATGTGCTTTGATTTTTTTTACTTGATATACGGTGACATGGTTGATTAGCAAATATGTAGGTAGAAGGGCATGGATGGCGTTAAAGAAGTCACAATTTATTTGTCAGTTTCTGTACTAGGAAAAGTGAGTTTGGGGGGGATTCCTGTAAATCTGGTTATCCCGCTTCCCCCATGTTAGTTCCTAGTTTAAATGTCCCATGTACAGAGATGTTAACTTGGGTAGCCTTCTGTTGTAACTTGTAAGCCGACCCCTCCCCCTAGCCATGGCTTGCACAAGGTCCTGTGGCCCTGGGACATGTATGTAGGCGTGTGTATGCTTGCTTTAAGTGTGGTGTATGCGGCGTATGCATTGTAATTGCTATTTGAAGCCCCATAGCTATGGCAGCCGCACAACTAGTTGTTCAACTTGAAACCAACCAAAGTCATTCTCTTGAATTTTATATCACGGTTTTTGAACTTTAGCCATCTCTTACTCCATAGATAATGCCTATCACCCTAGTTATTACATACTTGGTGCTCCTTTTGAACAAGTTGATCGGGCTTGCTGTTCAGAACCTTACTGAAATGTGTTGCACAACCCCTAATTACTACAACATTCCTTGAAGCTTTAATTAGATTTTCTTAAGTTTTGTTCTGGGAATGTTCCTTTTGTCATGAAATGTTTTATGCAGACATGCACTAGCGAACTCTTAAAAGTAATACTTTTGAGAGCATTAAGTTTCCCGCATCAAGGCCACGAGAGCAGTAGATATTTGTGTTTCAGTGCTTTCTCATAAGTCTGGTCTGGCTGTTTCCACACTTCCTGTTTCTGTGCATTTCTAGAGTGCTGCCTCAACTCTTGTATAGAAATCAATACTCTCAAACTGATCTTTTGAACAACCATTTCCATGTTATACATTAGTTCTTTTGGAGTACTGATCTGACTGCCTAATTGGTGAACATACTTTCACCTATTGTGCTTCTTGTACAAATGTAAAACTTCAATTGAATCAGACTTAAACTGGAGGTACTAAATGGCATGTCACTCATTTCAGAGGGCTGAATGTCAGCATTTTCTCATTCTGTGATTTGAATGAATGTCACAACTTTGGTAGAAACTCGGCCTCACCTCATCTAGGTCTCCTTTGGACTCTCAATGCCTAACCGCGCATAACAGCAGTAGAATGAGTCCATTCCAACTAGCATGGGTCCACCAATGCCTTATTTACTAAAGATTTAAAATAGTCTTTTGGTAGCTACCTTGCCGAATAAGAATGCTGGCCTTGGTTCTCATGCCTCTCCTCTGGGACCTGCTGCCATCCAGTGTGCTCTATATTCCAGAGCTAGCTGAACAGATTTCAACTTGTCACTTAAGCATTGATTAGATGAATCAGGGGAGGACATAGTGACAGGTCTGGGAGTGCTCCTGGAGGAGTGGTTTTCGAGCCACTGCCGTAGGCAACTAATTGTTAAGTGATGGTTCTAATGTGGAGGGCTGTTTAGCACTGTTGCATCTGTTCTGTGATGCATTATGTATGGCTGCCGAATGGCTGGACTGGGCCGCTTTCTTAAATAATGAATGACCTTATTGGTGAAGTCTGTGGCCTTGTCTGAAATCGGTCTAACCTACAAAAACTGTACTAGTCCTACGACGAATGCAATGTTTGCAGCAACCGCTATTTACAGTGCTGTAGTTTTGTAAGTTTGGCTCTGAAGCTCATTGGATTTATAATGAAACATTGACAAAATTGAGTCTGTCAACTTGAATTTGAACTGCGGCCATTTTACCCCTAAATGTAATGGGATGATTAACAATTTTAAAGGTGTCATATTTAGTCCTTGTTTGCATTTGAGGTACATTTTTGGTTGGTGGGAATAAGGGGAACAAGTGAAGTACAGTCATAATGCTACTCATGGTTGCGTCGCGTACACTCTAGCCATGTGAAGTGCTATCAAGTTAGAAAACTCATCACTCAAGGATCACTCTTGCAGTTGGGTTAATATGTCCCTGTATATTCTGTTGTGTTTAATACACTAGGGATGTGTATTGGACAATATTTTACTGTCTGAATAGTGTTATTATTCTAATGGCATTTGGTTAATCGATTCTTCAACACAAGTGCTACTACATAACATGCAATGGAATGGGTGTCATTCTCATGTGACATTGGCCAAATGGCTGTTGGTGAGAAAAGGGTGAACGTGCCGTGTGGAGGAAGCCGTGTGGTAGACAACTCCGTTACAGCTGGACTTTACATGGCATTTTGTGGCAATTTTTTTCCCGCATTGATAACATTAATTTAATATATTCCACGGACGATGGAATAAGTAAAATTTCATCTACCGGCTGGCAGTTGGCTATGCAGGATACAGTATATATCGTGGAGTTCTGACTGGACCCCACCACACATTGAATACAGGCATTGTTGAGTTTTTGTTATGATTGTTCATTTTACTTACATACGCATACAGTAGAGACTAGGTTATGTTTCCTGATTCATTTGTATGTCATACGTGATGTTTTGGGGTATAACTGAATGAAGCCGCTTATACATAGGGTTGTAGCTGTAGAACAGGGTTGGAGACACCAAGGCATGTCTTTCAATACTTAAGATCTTTTACTTTTTACAGCACCTAGGTTTTTTTGACCGGCATGATGTGCTGTTTTGTTTGAAAAGATAAGTGTCATGAATTTGCAACATTGGGTGCTCTAGATATGTCAGCACATCATCAGGGTATACCTTTTTGCTTGCTTTGAGTCTGGTGGTGTTCTTTACATACATCTAGAAGCTCTAACATTGATACCAAGCCTTTGCCTTGATACTTTGCATTAAATGATTACTTGTTTATATAATAGACCAGGGTCCACATACTTTGGTCCTTTAGACCCAAGGTGCAGGTGTTATATCCATATGCAGTAATACAAATTGAACAAATCATTCTAGTGATTACTAGTCTGGAATATGATTATCTGAATCTGTTCCAACTGGGCTGTTAGTTTAATGTCCCAGGCCTACATATTGTTAATGTTTGTTTACATCTGAGAGATGACAAAGGGAGGAAAGACTTTTAGAAGTTGAACCTGTCATGGAAGCCTAATACATATCTAGCTGAAGCACTAAAAGTAACGTTTCCATACTTCGCAATAAGTGTTAGAGCTTCAGATCGACATGGATTAATGAATATCTTTAGAAAACTCCACATTGCCCTTTCAAAAGACTTATAATTTTTTTTTCTTTGTTCAATTCATTAAGAACAATTTCATTTAGGCTAAGCACAACTGTCTATGGGCTATAGGAGATATACACTGATCAGCCATAACTTTATGACCACCTGCCTAATATTGTGTAGGCCCCCGTTTTACCGTCAAAACAGCCCTGACCCGTCGAGGCATGGACTCCACTAGACCTCTGAAGGTGTTCTGTGGTATCTGGCACCAAAACATTAGCAGCAGGTTCTTTAAGTCCTGTAATTTGCAAGGTGGGGCCTCCTTGGATCAGATTAGGTCCAGCAAATCCCAAAGATGCTCGACTGGATTGAGATCTGGGGAATTTGGCAGCCAAGTCAACACCTTAAACTCGCTGTTGTGTTCCTCAAACCATTCCTGAACCATTTTTGCTTTGTGGCAGGGCACATTATCCTGCTGAAAGAGGCCAATGCCATCAGGGAATACCGTTTCCATGAAAGGGAGTACATGGTCTGCAGCAATGCTCAGGTAGGTGGTATATCCACATGAATGGCAGGACCCAAGGATTCTCAGCTGAACATTGCCCAAAGCATCACAGTGCCTCCACTGGCTTGCCTCCTTCCCATAGTGTCTCCTAACGCACCTGGCCATCCAAGTGATGTTAAATGGAAATGTGATTCATCAGACCAGGCCACCACCTTCCATTGCTCTGTGGTCTAGTTAGGATGCTCATTGTAGATGCTTTTGGCTGTGGAAAGGGGTCAGCATGGGCACCCAGACTGGTCTACGGCTACACAGCCCCATACACAACAAACTGCGATGCACTGTGTGTTCTCACACCTTTCTATCAGTACCAGCATTAACGTTTTCAGCAATTTGAGCTGCTGTTTCACACTCCTGTTGGATCGCACCACACGGGCCAGCCTTTGCTCCCCACATGCATCAATAAACCTTGACCCTGCCGCTGGGTAACAGCTTTTCCTTCCTTGGACCACTTTTGATAGGTGCTTTCCACTGCAGACAGGGAACACCCACAAGGTCTGCAGTTTTGGAGATGCTCTGACCCAGTCGTCTAGCCATCACTATTAATGGTTTGTCAAAGTCACTCCGATCCTTACACTTGCCCATTTTTCCTGCTTCTAACACATAACCTTTAAGGACAGAGTGTTCACGTGCTGCCTAATACATCCCACCTACTTAGAGGTGCCATGGTAACAAGATTATCAGTGTTATTCACTTCACCTGTCAGTGGTCACAATGATATAGCTGATCTGTTTATATTGTGATTTGTGAACGTTGTGTTATTCATATTAATAGGCACCAGCTATGTAAGTTGTCCTAGTGAAATTGCCAGAAGTGCTCAAATGGCTGCAAGATGCCATAATAGTGTATGTGCACCGTTGACGGCTAAATGCTCAATGGCTGGACTTTTTGGCAAACTTACCTGGATTTTGTTCTAGATGCTTAGCTGTGGTTTATGTGGAGTCTCTGTTTTGGTTTATGCTTTTTCAGCCTCATGATATCCTGCTTAATTGGCATTGACACTACCTTGTCTCATGTTGACAACAGCAACAGACACCCAAAGCATATGTATCTCTTAAATCCCCTTTTGTTAGCACTCCGGTGAATGAACTAACAATGCAAAGACACATGTGACTAACAACATGGACACCATGTTTTGCAGCCTATGCATAAAAAGACTAATTCCCACACAGTTCAAGGTTTATTGATGTCAGTACCCTCATATTAAAGCTAGCAGTCTGCACTTTGTCTTATCAAGGGTTTCATTTATCCATTGAGCTGGAATACAGAGCAAAAACAGTGTGTCATGATCCTAGTCCGTATGAACTGCATTTTAGATGCTAGTCTTGTGTATTGTATGTCCTCTTATAAAATTGCCTGCTTTCCCACATTGAATTCATGTAGGTTAGAATCTGTCAACTGCTAAACCGGATTGCGCTAATCACCACTTTCTCAGTGATCTACACTGAAGTCGCTAGGACATCTTGGCCCATGCATAGTCTTGAAATGTCACGCTTCTAAATATTGTCTTTGGGTTCTCAATTCTTTTGAAACTTGTTCATACCTGGTCAATTTTGAACATCAACTATTCCGCACTCTGCTACCTGACGATGTGCCCTAAAGCAGGTGTTCGTTAATCTGTCAATGTGGCCTGGTGATGTAATGCAACTGACCTCCCCACTTTGATTTGCTGTCATCAGATCACAGCCTCAACCTGAATCTAAGGTGGTCCTGTTGACCTCCACACTTTATTGGCAATCCAGATAGGCTAACATCAACTTTATTCGCACTGCGCATGCAACCATTTGGTTCTGATGATGAAAATGTTTACCTTTGGTTTTCTCTCAAAGGATTCCCTCACTGCCAACACATTGTGTGTTGTGGAACTGGTCATCTGCGTGGGGCTGAAGATGGAGAGACAGGAGGTCTGTTGTGTTCAGGCAGCAAAGCATAACCAAGCCTAATTTGTTGGGTTAGTTGACAAGGCCCAAGGTTATGCTGGTGGCCCACTCAGCCCAATGTACTTGTTAAGTCCTACAGTGAAGGAATTAATGTCCCTCTTCTCCCTCCATTCCAGTTCAATGTCACTTGATTATTAAAATGGATGCCTGTTTTGGGTACATCCCCAGATCCTCCCATGGTTTAGGCAATACTCATCCAAGCTTAAGCGCTATGGGCTCTCTCTCTCGCTCTCTCTCGCTCTCTCTCGCTCTCTCTCGCTCTCTCTCGCTCTCTCTCGCTCTCTCTCGCTCTCTCTCGCTCTCTCTCGCTCTCTCTCGCTCTCTCTCGCTCTCTCTCGCTCTCTCTCGCTCTCTCTCGCTCTCTCTCGCTCTCTCTCGCTCTCTCTCGCTCTCTCTCGCTCTCTCTCGCTCTCTCTC
>JACXGJ010004828.1:0-42820 GCA_016801105.1 Esox niger
AAATTACAAACAACATTACACCATGGTAGAAACAGTGGCCCTGTAACACAAGAGCTCTGCAAATTACAAACAACATTACACCATGGTAGAAACAGTGGCCCTGTAACACAAGAGCTCTGTAAATTACAAACAACATTACACCATGGTAGAAACAGTGGCCCTGTAACACAAGAGCTCTGTAAATTACAAACAACATTACACCATGGTAGAAACAGTGGCCCTGTAAGACAAGAGCTCTGTAAATTACAAACAACATTACACATTTGCGTGCTAAATATTTTTACATCTCATGAATCCCCGGTTTATGAAAGGATTTGTAACTCACAGTGCTTGTTGGATTTGATGTCTGACGGGAACCACTGGGACTGTACCATATTTCCTGATATCCCGGGGCCAGTAGTTGTCTGGAACACACAGAAAGGGAGTAATAACTTAGAAATGTTTGTGCATGTCTATGTCAAAAACATTTTTCATCTGTCCGAATATCTAGTTGATCGGTCCACTTTAGGTAACCTTGGAGAGTACATTATATTGAAGAACAACTAAGATTAAAATGACTAGTTCCAGTTTGGTTTGAAGTCAGTCTGATCTATCTGGACAAGTTAGCCCATCAAAGTACTCAAGCCATTAGACAGTATGAACATCATAAGCAGCAGTGTCATCAGACGGCTGCTTCATACTATACTGCCCAGCGCAAAGAAATAGCATGCCATTTTAAAAGTGCCCATCGGCTGAAGTTGTACACACTTTCATGACATCATCCAAGCAGCATTAAAATCAGCCTGGAAAACACCAGTGCTTAGCAAAATACCAAAGCCTGCCTCTGGTGATTCCCCATTGGCTAGAATCTTTGTTAATACCTTTTCATCTGTGTTGAGGACAGAAGATAGCCTGTACGGCTCTGCCTCGTCCAGACCTATTTTTATGGATGTGTCAGGACTGCGTCATCCAGAGTAAGTGGAAACAAATCGAACATTGATAAATGTCTGTATCTGTTGGGTGACGTACTGCACTGTTCAATCACAGCAGCACCAGTTTGTGACCTCTTGCCATGGCTAAAGGGAGCACAAACAACATTATACATATTACCAATATTTTTCGCTATATTTATTTTCCCATGTCATTGGTCGTTAGACAATTGTGCACATTGTTGCAACACCGTATAGCTAATAACATGACATAGAAATCCTATCAAATCTTTTGTGCATACTTTCTTCATATTTAATTTCACATATTGCTCTTCTCGTCTGTTGATTTTATCGGAATTTTCCACTTGATTCTCGTTGTAAACAAATGTTTCCCATGCCGGTGAAGTCCTTTAAACTGAACAGAGTGAGAGACAGACAGAGAGAGAGAGCGAGAGACAGACAAAGAGACAGAGAGATAGAGACAGAGAGAGAGAGAGAGAGAGAGAGAGAGAGAGAAAGCCTACAGCTCATGAAACATTCATTGTGACATTCTAAGCTACTCTTCCAGAATAAAGTGCCTCAGAACATTACAGCCACAGAGACCGAGATAAGAGGCAACCCAGACTCAACCTTAGTAAAGAAGCAAAGCTCTGCACATGCAGTCCTGAACGGAAATGTCAGAAAGCTCTTTTCACCTTTCAGACAGTTGATGATGGCTATGTGTACATCATACGAGTAACAGTTTGTTTTCTGTACGTAGAAACATTGCTAACTTCCTCACTGATTGGGTTCCTGCTGACTCTGGGTAAACTCACAGAGTAAGGTTTCAAGGATAAGATTGTCAACCACATGCAGATGTTGTTTGGACAAACAAACAGTCAGAGTCAAATAGTGTATGTGTTTGCATGTGTTAACTATGCACAGTCTGTGTAAGTCAAACTCATCTCAGACAGATGTTTGTTTTTATGCTCTGTCTCAATCCCCTCTTCCTGTTTTCATTCATAAACCCAGTTATACTACCAGCTGTTATAGCTCTCCCACTTTCTCTGTCTTTCTCTGTTTCTCCCTCTCATACACCCATGAAACTTAGGAATGTAACTGGAACACGCTGAACACACACATACACACACACACACAAACACACACTTGGGAAATATCATTCTTCAATATTTTGTTGGGTTCATGGGGTTGAGCAGACATCATCTACTTAGCTTTTCAATTAATCACTCTATCCATCCTTTTTCCCATCACTATATCTCGTTGTTGGTGGTGGTTTCCTGAGAACTTTTTTCAACCACATTAGGTGGTACCGTTATTTGGTATCAAGACAACAGAACACCCTGGAAAATAAAAAAGTTGAGTTCTGTTCTGTCCATTAACTTCTATGAGGGGAATGCAGGATCAGACAGTTAAGGAAGAAGAGGCAATGGAGGATGAGTGGACATTTCCTTGCTTCCCTCAGACGCCTTAGGCAGAGATGCTCAATGAAACAATGGCTGACTGTTGATCCGATCATCCACAGAACGAGAGGGAGACAAGGTCTGTTATATCCACAACAGATTACCACTCAGGGCTATATTAGGATACAACACCCCCACTCAGCGCCACAGGCATGCAGGACACGTGCCCCGTGACCGGACCTTCCATGTGTCCCCCCAGCCCCCAACTCAATAATATCTTTACAGAGCCTCTTAAAAGCATTCACCATCCATGGACATTTCAATGTTACAACGTAATCAAAATGGATTTAATTAAGTGTTTTACACTAATTCACTTTTTATTTTTTTATGTAACAGTAAAATTAAAACCAAAAATCTATTCCAAATCAATTGCAATTATGAAACAGAAAATTGTTGTTTGCAAAAGCATTCACGTCCTTTAGTAAATATTTGGTAGGGGCATCTTTGGCAGCAATTACAGCCATAAGTCATGAGCCATGAGAAGTCACAACAAGCTGTGCACATCTGGACACAGCAGTTTTTGCAGTCCAGTTGGATGGAGACCTTTGTGAGCAGCAACTTTAAACTCTTTCCACATACTCTCAATTGAAGTAAGGTCTGGACATTAAGTGGGCCAATCCAGGACATTGACCTTTTTGCTTTTTAGCCACACGAGAGAGGATGATGAATCTTCTGCCAAGTCCCAGATCTCTTGCAAACTTCAGCAGTATTTCTTCCAGCATTTCTCCCGCTCTTCACAAGCTTTCCAGTCATTGATACAGAGAAGTTGTGTTCTCAAGATGATGTGAGGCTCGCACCAAACATAGTTTGAGGGCAGAGAGCTCTATCTTGGCCTCATCAGACCATAGAATCTTCTTCTACTTTTTCTCAGTGTCACCCAGATGCCTTCTGACAATCTCTAGCGACAAACTGACCTGTGTGTCTTTCAACAATGTCTTACAATTGGTCACTCTCCCATGAAGGCCACTTTTGTACAGTCTCCCACCTCAGCCGTCGAAAACTGTACCTTCTTAAAACTTTGCCTAGGCAACTAGGTGGCCTCCCTGATTAGTTTTTGGCAGGAATTGTACTAACCAACAGAGGGAGTTCCCAGAGGTGCGTGAATTTCACCTGAAGTCAATTGGACTCCATTCAGCTCCATTAGGTGACATTTTGCATCACAGCTCATTCTGGTGCATCACAGCAAGGGGGTTGAATACTTATGCAGTCAATAATTTTCTGTTTTATATTTTCAATTAATTCAGAACAATCAGCTACTTTTATTTTTTACTTAAACCTGATGGACTTTTTTGTCTTTATCAGTGGCAAAAATTCCTGATAAAACCCATTTTGAGTTTTATCAGGAATTTAATACATTTAATAAATTCTATAAAAAGCCAATGGGGTGAATACTTTAGAGAGCCACTGTACATTTGGATGCTATCTGGGGACTCCAAGGGTCCCCAGATAGCATATGATAACAGACTGTGCAACGGTATTGATTTGGTACAGCATCACACATTCTCTCTGTGACTTGGCACTAAGTGTATAATTGCAGGAAATTAGCTCTAAAACTGCAAACTCAGGACATGCTCTGGGGCCCCAAATGTTCTGCCACACCTCATTCCCTCCCTACCTCCCCCTCTCCAGCCCCAACCAAACACAGCCGGCAGTAGCCCAACAGGCGACATAATAATGGTCATTATGTTAAACTGGATGAAATTACCATGCTATGGGCAACACAAAACTGTACTGCTATGAGATTTACTGACATCTTCCTTCTTTCTCAATTCCTTCACCCTTCCTTAAAAAAAAATATAAAACACGACCAATATGCAGTCCCCCTTGTCAAATAGCTTATTGAATTTTTGAGCGTAACATTTCACAGGTATTCACAACACTTGAACTGTGAAATTAGAATGTCACATTCACATGTGGAATTGCAGATGTGAAAAACAAAAGTGTGATATTGAAAGTTTTACATGGTAAACAACGCTGTGTGGAATAGCAGAAATGGTTATTACCTATTACTGAGCCATCCACTGCATTATAATTGATAAGTTTAGCGCAACCACCAGGGAGCGATAAGGCTATACATGCACATCGCTACAAGTATGGAGTTTCTATACATGTCTAGCAGTAATAGTAGGGACTTGTGTTGATATACTTGGTTAGCGTTAACAATAGGGACATGCATTGATATACATGTATAGTGCTAACCCTAAAGACACGCATTGATAAGCGAGGTAAAGTTAGTTTTATAATGGACATTCAGTGGACATTCATATTCGCCCATCAAAACCAACTAATTCAGGACAATGAATAGTATGGGTTCTTGACCAGGTGAAGGGGGACTACAATCCACACTTTTCAATGTATGAATCAAAATATAATTTGTTATTGGTTAGAACCTTAAAAATTCAATAGGGTCTACAAAAAGTGTGCCATGACAACAAAAGGGTTATATTCTGACTATTCTGACCCAGTGTCCAAGTTCTAACCACAATAACAAATAATATTTGGAAAAAGTCCAAAAAATCTTTGATTTATATATTGAGAAGTGTGGATTGTAGTCCACCTTCACCTGATCAAGAACCCATACTTATTGTTGTCCTGGAATAATTGGTTTTGACAGGCGAAAATAAATGCCAACCGAATTATAAAACCAACTTTCCCTTGCTGCGTTGATAAACATGTATAGGGCTAACCATAATTGCATTGCCTGAAAAATACAAAGGCTGCTGTATACAGCGAAAACCAATTGCTCATTTCCAAACATCATGGGTGGCTCATCAATTATGTCAATAATTTACTCCCAGTCAGAATGGATGTTGTAGATTCCAGAGAACTAGCATGCCCACTCATTTCTTGTGAACGTCATTTTCACTTAATTCTATTTTGGAAGGCTGTAGCCTTGAAACACTAACACCCCCACAAAAAGACAGAAGAACAGTTCCCCATCTCTCTTCCTCTCCTCTTTCTCTCTGCATTACATATCCCTCTCTCATAATTCAGCCCCCCCAACTTCTCATTGCTTAGCCCATCTCTCACTCCCCTTCTCCTCCCACCTCTTTTTTCTTATTACTTTCAGACAGACAGTTTAACGTTGACAGGTAGATGAGTTTGAGGAAGGGCTGCTGTTCTACAGAGAGACAATATGTTCTACAGACAAAGAGAGAATTACCAGTCACACACTCCTCATCTTCAGCATCAGGCTTGTTTTACCTTTTCCCAAGTAAGTTTCAAACAACATTACGGCCCCCAGCATGAGTTTCTAGGCACGTGATCTCAATACTCGCTCAGAGTTCCAGAATTTGATTATGATGTCACAATCCATTTCATTCATAGCTGCCCAAAAACATTACGATGCTTATGTATCTAGTTTCTTATTTCAACTGGTTAAAATTATATTAGCAAACTATTAGCGGCTGTAATACTGTATACAGAATAAGTATAGCCAAACCGTAAAAAATGCTGTCCTTTCCTAAAGATTGTGGTGCAAAAGATAATGGCACACATATATATATAAAATATACACTAACCATCAAACAATAGCTTGTGTGTTAATGATTAATTTATGTTATTATTCAGAGTCTCTCAAAAGGTAATAACAAATTATGAATTCCAACTCTTGCATATTTAGTAATGGACAAATCCGATCACAGGAAAAAAAAAATTGACTATGTTGAGCTTTTTAGGCTAATTACTGTCTATATGTGTAGCCATGTTTATTAATTTGGCACTGGTCTCTGGGAGACAAAAGGTAAATCTGATCTTTGGTTGATAAACAAACATGGCTGTGCCCATAGACGTTAGCTACCTTAGGGTAAAGTTTTTCTTAACGTAAAGTTTTTACACAATGAGTTTACTGGTTGTTAGGTCCCCAAGGATATGGTAAGTTGTTCTAGTGGCAAATATTCTTTGCTTTTGTGTCAGACGTTTATTTTAGCAAAATATGGCCGCTGGTGTTGATGCGTCAGAAACCCTTCTCGTCCCGATTTGAAAGTTAGCTAGCTCTTTAAAATCATAGTGTACATCTTCAAACAATTACAATAAAGAAATAAATGTATAAAATCTGAGCTAAATTTGAGTAAATAAATGCACGGTCAGATAGTAGCGATTGTAGCATCTCTGATGTTGCACTCGTACCTAGACGTTCTCATGGTGTGTTCTAACAAATCGTTATAATTACACCTGTGTGATCATACGTTTCAGGCACCACTTTAGCCTGATCACATTGGTGTAATTGTTCGTGTCAAAGGGTTAACATTGGCTATGTACAATATCTTAGCATCCATGCTACCAGTATTGACAAAGTATTAATCTACATCTAAATAATGCCGTTTTTCAGAAGGGAGTGTCTATTTGCAACCGGGTGAGAATGGCCACACGGCAGCTAAGGATACTGGTCACTACACCAGGGGTGTCAAACCGGTTCCACGGAGGGCCGAGTGTCTGCAGGTTTATGGTTTTTCCCAGTTCAGACCTAAACAACCAGATGAGGGTTGAAACTAACAAATGAGTGACCAAATTAATCAATCAAGTACAAGGTGAGAGCGAAAACCTGCAGACACTCAGCCCTCCATGGAACCGGTTTGACACCCCTGCTCTATACTGACAGCGGACCCTTTAGCGCAGTATGTAGGGTGTCACAACTCTAGGTTGTGAGTTTGATCCTCACAGGGGGCATGACTTTTACTACATTTCGTTGTTCTGTACTTGTTCAATGAAAATAAAGTTAAAAAAACTCAACGGTTGCAGGTGCCAAATGAGGATTCAATGAAAAAAGGAAAGCTACATTAAATACAAAATATAACTGTTTCAACAGCGTTGTGTTTTTCTTGCTGTTTGTATAATTAAACAAAAATGATCCAATGCGCAAACTTCTATGGTAAGCTACAGATACAGTCATTTTACTAACTAGTAGTGTTACTGTTAGCTAGCTAGCTCTAACTGGCTACAGATGAACATGCTTGGGCAAAATGTGAAACATTCACATTTCTTGCAGTTAATCAAAACACTCTGCTGTGTCGCTATGTAGTTATATTAGGTTTTTAAACACGAATTGGGCTAATGGTTCTATTTTAGACTGTAGTAAAAGATTTGTCCAATGATGTTAGCTAGCTAACGTTAGATGGGGACATTGGGGAATGAGGAATTTACAAGCATATTATCAAAAATGTCAAAGGTGCATTTGATTACTTGAATTTGACTTTATATACATTGGTTCTTGTGACATATATGATTAATAATTCCAAGGCTCAGCACAGATATGCATATGTTGTGTCCAAGGTCACCATGTGAATATAGTGCTCGTGTGAATCATGAACAAAATGACTCTAATATTAGGCATTCTGGGTGTTTTTATGTGTTAGTGACATGCATACACAGGCTTTAGTAATAAACCTGAAACTTGGCTATGGACGGACACATGGGTACAAATTGTCTGCCGCTATATACACCTGGGTGTATATAGATACATGGGATATTTCCACCCAAGGTGCAAATATCATTGTTGGCTACAGACACCTGAGTGCAAATAGCATCTGCCTTTTCTGAATCTGTATAGAAACTAGATCTGTATAGATAACAAAAACACTTATAGATATAGCTCTTAACAGACCTACACAGAAGAGGATGCACATAAATATTTAGCCCACATTTCACACTTGATTTTCTTGTCCATTAAATGAAACACCATCTAGAATATCAATTATTGAGACAGGAAGTTGATCACCTCATTAGACCAGTCACCGCCAGGTGATGCTAGAAGTTTATAGTGGATCCAGAAGAACATTGAACATTTTGTGCTGACTATGAAGAAAAGCTGCCACCTTTGGCAGTAGCTAGTGGGGATCAGAATAAATCTATTATTCGTTCCTCTGTGCGTGTGATATGAGCGGTGCTGAGCTGAAGGTCCTAGCGAAGGTATGAGCGTCAGTAGCAGAGTGATGAGAATGACTTCTGACTAGTGTAGTTACACAGACACAACATGTCATGACGACAGAACAGGGCTGCCTCTTCCTTCTCGCTCTTTATGTGTAGACACAAATTATGCAGTCCACGACGATATACTTTAAATTTCATAGTGCTATAGCTTTCCTGAAATTTAAAGGTAATTTCTGATCGAGCCGACATATACAGATTTTCCATAGCGCCACAGACTGGTGAAGGGCTTCGGCACGATGAGTAAATCAAACCCTAAATGGACTTAAACTAAGTCAAAAATGAATGGATCAAATTTGTCACTCCTTTAGCATCTGTGGGGATCATAGAAACAGGGTTCAGGTGGCGCGTCAGCTCTGCAACTAGTGGTGGATTAGACTGCATTCATATTAGCTTCTGGATCCGGTCCAGGTTCCAGACAGATGCTGTGATTGTGAACCAGCTAATCTGAAGAATGGTTGTCTGAGAGCAGAGCTAAGACAAAAGGCTCAGTTGAGTTTGGATGGCGAGAGGGAATAGGGAGTTGGGGGGGTTAGGAATGATGGATAGATGTAGTGGGGAGACGGAGGCTAATGCACATTAGGGTCAGTGGGTCGCATTCTCTGATGGTATCAGATGACATCACTGGGTCCTCTGAGTGCGTGCGTGCATATGTGTGTGTGTGTGTGTGTGTGTGTATGCGAGTCACTACTAGCTTTATAAAAGGCTGACAAGGGTTGGCACATCTAGAACCCACTCAGCAATGAATGATAAAAGGGATTTTATAGTACAGTATGTGTGCGTGCACGTGTGTGTGGGTGACAGACTGTCACAGCTACAGCAAGAGGTCAAAATGGTCAAACGAGCGCGTAGATCTTTAACGGTGAAAGAGCAAACATAAACTAGAAGAAAGAAGGCCAAGCAAATAAAGCATTGTCACTGAGAGAGAAGATCATGTCATTTATATATCATGTGTAGGGCCTGGGGTGTCCACATCTTCACTGTACAGTGACCTGAATCCTACGCTGCTCCCTGGGGACATGGGAAAACAGTAGAGCAGAGGAGGAGGGGGAGAAGAGGATTGTTCCCTACGGGGTAATAAAGTAATGTACTTGCAGGATTAAGGAGTTGGGGAAAGGAGGAGCACATCAAAAAACAGAATTGAATACCACGTTAACACAACTGACCAACCTAACACAACTGACCAACCTAACACAACTGACCAACCTAACACAACTGACCAACCTAATACAACTGACCAACCAAACACAACTGACCAACCTAACACCCAGTCCGTCCTAACCTCTAGCCTGGTTCTTTAACACATCCGTGCATTCCCTCTCAGATTTTCAATCTCCTTCTTTCTCTAACCCCCCTCCCTTTCTCCCGCTACCTCTCTCTGTCTGAATCAGCACGACCCCGTCTGGCTCTTAACCAAATCACCATCCTCCTCTGGCCCTGTTGCAGTCTTTCATTAAGCTAAAATCCCTGAGACGCACATATACACAAACACACTGAATTATGTCAGCTGCATGACGATTCATAGCAGGTTTGCATTATGAAAAGAGACAGGAGTACAGGACGTATAAGTAATTAAAGACGATGGAGGGGTGAGAAGGAGAAGAGGAGACAGTAAGGGAGATGAAGGGATTGGAAGGAGACCCCTTCATGTAGAGCATCAGTCCTTTTCTCCTCTCATCCTGAATATATCCATACCCTCTCTGGAGGCTGGCCTAGAATAATAAATGGTGTGAGACCTTGGGCTGGGATTTGAGGCTGTGTCTGGGCTATAAGACTGGGGCAATTGTAAATGGGAATTCACTGAGGACTGGGAGAGAGAGTTGAAGAATCTCAACTACTTTGGCAGCCTCAGCCATTGATTAAAGAACATGATTAACATAAAACTCAAAGAGAGACAGACAGAGAAGGTAAGCACAGACCAAAAATCTCTGAGTCAGAATGAGTGACATCAGCGAAAACACTGGAAAGCAGAATGACTGAGACATCATGTTGTTAGTTTTCCTGTGGCCTGGGGTGGTCTAATCTCAGCCACTGTCCCCACGGAACATTTCCCATTCCACTATAGGTCTGCACCCAGCCCACTGCTTTCTCTCTCTCTCCCTCTCCCTCTCTTTCTCTATATATACACACATTCATACACAAGAGTTATATATACAGGTAAGACCAAAAGTCAAGGTTGACTGTCTATATATATATATGAAAAATATGAAAGCCATAGCCATGTTTATATTGCTGCTCCAGACAATTCAAATGTAACAGCATGAAGAAACACTGATTGTAACACAGCTTCTTACTCAATCTAAATGAGTTAACAAATAGTGACATTAAACTGACAGAAATGTTCTAGCAAGGTCAAACAGCTTCTTCCTTATTTAAGGTTCCGTAAAACAATTTGAAGCAATCCGATCATTATGCAACCTGAAAAGAATAGTACCTCTCATATATCATTAATAAATATGTCTGCTAAATACATAAACACACACGCTGATGTAAATCACTCCTCCAGCTGTAATGTGATCACCTGCTGAGACCTTTTTCCCTGAGGGGACGTGCAGTGAGACACAGTGGAGTCACATTGCATGTGTGTGTGATCCTGGTCAAACAATGCATATGGGCACCAGAAGAGCCCACAAAGACAGTCAACCTTGACAAGTTGCTCCCCTCGAGGGAAAATTACAGCTATTTACAGCTTCGGGGTTTGGTTTAGGGTAAAACGCACAATTGGGGTTAGTGTTAGTTATTGGGGTTACTTTTAGGTTTAGGCGTTATGGGTTAGGAGATTGGGTAAGATTAGGTTTAGGCGTTATGGGTTAGGAGATTGGGTTAGATTAGGTTTAGGCATTATGGGTTAGGAGTTAGGGTGAGATTAGGTTTAGGCATACAGTTTAGGTTATTTAGGGGATCAGAATCATAGAGAAACTTCACTGGTCCACACAAGTATAGGAAAATAAATGAGTGTTTCTGTGTGATACATATGGCATTGGGGATATTTAATGTGGTAACACCCTTGCTTTATATTACCTAGAGGACATCCCTCATTCCCACACTTCCATTCCATTCCCTCCTATCCTAAAGTTGGAAGTGTTCCCCGGAAGACAGCAGTCGTACCCTGTCCCACGAGGACATTCCAAGGAAACCGTTCCTCATAGGGGTCCAGACAGTGGCCTCACTGCATCAGTTTGTTGTCAGCCCGAGGGTCTGACAAGGATGTAGTGACACGGGTCAATGAGGTGTGGTTGTTGAGCTACAGCACGTGCACTGACAGACAAACAGCCTTGTCTCTCATCGCCTCTACTAATCATCCAGAGCGCGAATCTGTCCCTTTTAACTGACAGGATATCCGAAAGGACGAGATAGTAACTTCCTGTTTCCCCTGGGGTGTGTATATATCAAATTGCAACTACCATCTCCAACCCTCTCCTCCCTTTTCTTCCCTCCCTGCTCCTTACAATATAGTACAGTATAATACAACACAGAGCAGTAAGGACCCCATTTAATACATATGTTCACGGTGACATCTGTCCGGCTCAATTCAAACATATGGGATGGCCGGAATGATGTCTCTTGCCCTGCATTACTATCCATGTGCTACAGGCCTGGTATTATACACTAGAGTACACAGGCTTACAGGAGAGGAGATGATGGGGCAGCGCTGTTGCATGTTGTGCTGTTATATTATTGATATTATATTATAGTGGTACTGCAGTACAGTAGGATTCTCACTCATTCCTGTGCAGACGGAGAGTCATCTCCTCTCCTTCAGCCGTGATCAGCACCTCTGCCTCTGATGGGTGTTTCTAGGAAGACAAGCACAGAAACTAAGATGAGATCTCTATATGGGGGGAAACACGTACATATGGATGGTCATCCTACAGTAAGGAACCTCTTCATGGTGCGTTACAATGTAAAACATGTAAGACAGTGTTATATTTGTTAACTCTGAAAATACTATTATTAAATCACAGTAGAAGTGAGGGAAAGTGATTCAATGCCGGAAGCAAGCGGGACAAAAGCAGTAGCGTGGAAAATAATGTTTTTTTTAAGACAACCATGTCTCGGGACATGATAAGAAAGGTTCTCACCTGTTCTCCATCTGAAGTCCTCCTGTGTCTAGCAGGCTGCAGCCAATGTGGATAGGTAATGTCATAGCTCTCTACAGAGTCCAGTCTGTCTTCATGGCTACGTCCCTGCTCCTCTAAAACACCAGAATTACAAACATGTACATAAAATGGGACAACAGACAATGACAGTTGTTTTATGCAGACTAATTAATTGGATGATTGACTTCTCATTGAAACAAGTGCAGCTCAGTTTCAGACAGGTTTATATTATGTATCATCCTGGAAGATAGAAAAGAAGGCTTGTGCAGTCAGTGTCAATGTGTACTTTGTACAGGTATTTCACAGCATGTTCTGTAGGTAACTGAAATTATTACTAGGCTTGTTAAAGGATATTGTTACTTTATATTAAACTTGCTAATGGTTTTAATAAACGAAAAATTAATTATTGCAGTGCAGATACAACAGCCTAAACTGTATCAAGATTATACACTATGGAAACGCATTTGCCATTATCAATTATTCAGCAACCAAGCACCTATAGAAAAGGATGAATGAATGCATGAATTTACCGATTGATGTAGTTAATGATCCTGACTTACCAGCAGCAACGTCATGACTCGATGTCACAGTTCCGACACAGCAAATACAGGCTACTAAATAGAGACAAAGACGGGAATATACAGAACCATTACACACATCAACGCGGGTCAACTGTTCTCCTGGACTCATGCTAAAATAAAGCGTTCGAAATAAAACCCGCAATTTAATTGCAAACGGGGCTAAAAGAATGAGCATATAAAGGGTAAACAATAGCTCTGGACATATCCTTTGCAGCAGCTGAATGAGTAGACTACAATAGCACTGTAGCTCTGTACCGGGATGCTTCCACCAAGCATCTCTTTCATTCTTCTTTCATTTTCAGCCCCTCCCCTTCCCCCCTATTACTGGGCAATCCCCTTGCGACAAAAAAAAACTCTGAAATGTGGTCTGTTTTAGGTTTTAGTTTTTCGTGTTTTTATCAACGAGAAATTGGTTTAACTGTTTTGGTTTAAAATTGTTATTTGTGAGTTTCATAAGCATCCTGTCTAATATCACACACTGAATAATCTGTCACGGATTGAGGTCTGATTACTCCTCGCATCCTGGGTTGTTGTTAACACACAGGTGGTTTTTGGTTTGAGAAACAGGCATTTACGTATTTTGTCAGCTCGGCATTCGACAACTAATATTGGGTTTTTGGGTTAGGGGGACTGCTGATGTCATTGGTCAGATGCCTACTGTAAAAGTGTTTTGTGAAATATGAAGATTATCAAATAGGGTGTCCCAACAAAAGCAGTAATTCACCAACAAGTACACTATTACCAGACAATTTGTAAAACACATTCCCCCAACAGGGGGAGATGGTGTGTATTATCTGCGTGTGATAATATTAGAAGTGGTGAGCATGCAGATGACCAGCCCAGAGTAATTTATTTGCCTCTAAAAGGAACTCTGGCTCTGAAACAAGACATTTATTGGACTGCTAATGATTTCCATGCCATTCCAATAAAAGCTAGAATCCATGTTGGTCACTCAAACTTCCACATACTTCACCTGCTGAAACCTGAAGGGACAGGTAGGTATGGCTGAAAAGATTATAAAAATAAATAACATACAGTGTCCTGTATTCACTGATCCTTACACCCTATTAGCCTTACAGCTTTTACAGTTACATAGCATTCTCACAGAATATACTATGGCATCTACCAGTTTAGAATTTGTTTTTATTCAAAATGTTTTATTTTTTTATGTATTTTTTTTGTATTCTATTAAAAAGCACATTGAATTGCTTCTATGTATGAATTGTGCTATATACATAAACCTGCATGCTTTCTACTTTGAAGTGTTTTATGTTTTTATTATTATTAAATGTAATGTCTTCCAAAGTTTGGATTTGAAATCAAAACAGCACTACAGGGTTACAGTATAGCGTAATCATTTTTGGGACAGGACACCAAGCGTTGAACCAACAGACGATGAAGGCTTTAATTAAATAAACTTAGACAGGCAACAAGAACAAAACAGCAGGCAGGCAGGTAGGCAGGCCACACAATAACGCAACATTTGGAGTCTTTTGTTGGTGTCTGTTAACAAGACCGAGGGGTGTCAAGGAGTCAGGGAAGCGGTTATAAAGAGAGATGAAAGAAATCATAGCCAGATCCTTATGGTTAAAAACAACAGTTTGAAATATTAACAAAAAGCAGTACTAAAGAGCAAGACTGCATGCCGAGCACAAACCACTTGCCTGCTTATATGAAACGTTACAGATAAAAAGTGTGAGACAGCAATTGGGCAATGAAGGCTCACAAACCTTCATTGATGATGTAACTGCTGGAGGAAACAGCAAAATTCCATAGTGTCCAGAAATAACTTATCTGATGAAGTACAAGCTAATGCCTCTAAACTCATTGGATCTTCTTACAGCAAGACAATAACCCCAAAGATACTACCAGAGAAAAAAGGAAGTTCCCAGGTCAAAAGGTGGAGGTTCTTGAGTGGGAAATCAACCTCAAGATTTTAATCATGCCTTTCATTTGCTGAAGAAGAGCCGCAAAGAGGCCTGGATACAGGGATCTACTGATGGCTGCTGTATTGATGTGGCAGAGCATCACCAGGGAAGATACTCGGCATCCACGGGGTCAGTGGGTCACAGGCTTTAGACAGTTAGCACATGAAAAGGATGTGACCAAAGACTTAACATGTGCTATATTTTCACATACATGACATATATGTCCCAAAAGCTCTGTATAAAACATATTGCAATTTCTTAACAGTTAAAACCACATCTTCACAAAGACTCTAGAATAAAAGCTGAGTCAACCTCAACCTCATAGGTTGTTTGATCTCAAATCCAAACATGTGGAGTACAGAGTCTTAGTCATTGTGAAGGGCACTTTAATTATTCTGTGTAAATTGAATTTATGAGACAATAATAATCCCAGTTCTCTTTCGCGGGGAGAGGTAACGAGGGAGAAACAGAGACGCTCAGTAGAGCTATCTGTGCTTCACTGGAAATGCCTACACATTCAACAGCCAAACAGCCCTGCAGCTTTATTCCGTCGATACCAGCTTCTTCACTGGGCAAAGCATAATCAACAGTGTTGCATACCTTCCCTTGGGGTTGTTGTTTAAGACACAAAAAGACAGTGTTCAACCACTATCCAATATTTTAATACATGAGCAAACAGCACGATGACGTTCAGTCGCCCAAAAGTCCTCCGGTTCCCCGTCCAACGTCCGGCGGTGATTTCCACCAATCAGTCCAAGTCTACCGCGGCCAGCATCTTGGCTAGCCGAGCGCAGGACGCTAACAGCCCCAGCCGGAGTCTTCCCACCAACCCGCAGCCTAGACTACCCTACGTTCAACCCCAAAGGGCCGTCCTGCTCTCCGCCTCCCTAGGAAGCTCTGGTTTCTGTCCGCTCAGCAGTCGTCGCCTTCTAAAATGTCTGGATGTTCCTCCCAGAACTGGTCCCCTATGACGTCGCAGTGGCAAGCGCTGACGCGTCGTCGGACGCGTGTCACCGGCACCTCCTTCTCGTCCTCGTTGGGGAGCTTCACACGCTTGGTCACGGTCTCCTCCATCTGGGACAGAGGTGTTGGGACCTTTATTTAACATGAACGGAGCAGTGGCTGAAAGTACAACACTATTTTGGGAATAGGGGCGAGTAACTCAAGATCTCACCTTCTCCCAGATAAGAGCTGTTCCCTTTCTGTGGACTAGAGGCTCATTGTTGTAGTTGATATCAAACTCTGAGAACATGATCTCGTTTTTATCTGCTGCCAAGGTTCCCTGAGAAAGACAGAGAGAGAATGAAGTGTGGGTTGGTAGATATATTCTACTAAGTATGTAAATGTGTTTGTAAATAAAATCTAAAAGGGTCAATTGCAAGGTTGGTTTAGTAAAAATCACCCGAAAGCTATCATTATTATAATCCTAAATGATGATGACTAACAAGCAGATTCCCCTATGGAAAATGACATACTGTGCCTCGTATGAAGCAGATCCTGTAACATGTCAGTTATTACGCTAATCTCTCAGTAGAGTCACTCTCACCTTTAGTCTGTCCTCTGCCTGAGTCGTGGTTAAGCCACCTCTCTGCACCAATGTCCAGAACACTGTGTTATACAGGTTGTTGACGTGACCTTGAGAGGATTCACACAAACACACAATTAGGAACCCGAACCAGTGCTAAAACCAGGGTTCATACAGACATGATGAAATCAAATTCAGTAGTGCAGTTCATTAGTTATCAAGAGAAAAAGTGATTTTCAGGGATTCCATTTGAACAATGGGGATACAGTGCTCAGTTCTGAGATATATTTTGATTTAAATTACATTTCAAGTACTTTCTCCAAAAAGGGGTGATTTTCCAAGTATTCCAGTACTTTAATCTGTCAGACCCAAATTCAAGTCATTAAAGGACTCCAAGGAACTTGTGGAAACCCTATAAAGGGTTAGGGTATCTGTATTCAAGTTAGTTAGGATATGTGTGTGTTTGTGTGTATCCTTACAGTCTGCCTGCCTCCAGCTGAGGTAGTCCCGCAGGTTGCGGTTGCTAGGATACAGAACCACCCGCCCGTCAAACCCTGGGGGATAGAGGAGGGTCTGTTCCCCGAAGTAGTCCTTCCAGTAGAACACGTAGGAAGAGGAGAACTGAGACACAACATGGGTCATCAGCTTACTGAAGGGAAAAACACAAGACAGGGTCACTTAATTACAATGGCTTGATGGGTTTTTGCACATGAGGGGTGCCATTCATGCAGTCAATATGGGTAGAGAAAGTCACCACCCCCTTTCAAAATGTTTGGCCTTAAGGACAGAAATGAAAACACATCAAAGCTGTCTATCTCTGGCTTTATTCAAACACGGTAACGCACAACATTCAAGGGGAAAAAAAATCTTTAAAAACTTCAAACCGAAACAGAAAAATCCCCTACTAGGATCCCAGTTACCTGGCTCTCCTCTTGAACCAGTTGGACGACCTCTTGAAGACAAAGCTGTACTCGTCACTCTGTCCGTATGAGATGATGACATCATCCAGGTCTTCCATGACAGAGCGGGCACTGCGCGTCATAAGACCCAGAGCTCTATCATCATTGGGCTTCAAGAAGTTGTGTTGCTCAGAAAATCTACAACACATGGCCTGACAGTCAGCGTGGGTTCAGCATCCGAGAAACACATCTGAGTGACACACATCTGGCTTCGCTTTCAGTTCCTCCTATCCAGACCAACAGTGCATCTGAACAATTGCCTTGTATGGTACATTTTATTGAGTGTCTATGCTTATTCAGTCCGTGTAGATTGTGAAGAATAGTTATCAGCAGACGATAAGAGGATGCCACTAAAGGCTATAGAGATACTCAACCAGCTACACCAACACTACTTACTTGTGGAAGTTCCTCCCATCCAAACGCACAACAATGTAACAGTTTTTCAGACAGGTGTCGTCTGTCTCAAAGTTCCGGACATATTCAAACTTGCTCTTGGCCATTCCGATAGTACAGCTGAAAAACCTGACAACTGGTGTCAGGATGTATGTATTGATGAATCCAGGTAATCTACACGGCACTGGACCAAACATGAGGGTTCTGTGGGAGAATAGATCAGATAAAATGTATGCAGGTGTATCATTGCCGATTGAGCTGTACATTGTGTGATGATGTTAAGTATTATGTGACTGCTGTGGACCCCGGGAAGAGCAGCTAAAGGGGATCCTGAATCTTAAACAATTATTTTGGGCAGAGACAGTAACGCTCACGCAAAATCATTCACGCACCAATACTCACAAACTCTAGCTAGCGACTCACAAATGGATGGGATCATCTTCGGTCCAAAACAAAAGCCTCCTGAAAGTAAACAACTTGGTCTTCTTTTACTTTACCAGTAAAAATGATAAAATCACAGTACGTGGTTTTTATTATATTGTTAATGAAACGTGACAGGTAAAGACAAACAAAGCGTAAGAACACGTTGGATTTTCTAGTGATCGCATACAGTCCGTCTAACAATTTGTCGTACTATAGAAGGGATAGGTAAAATCTTGGTTCCGGGACAGCAAACCAAAATCCCACCAGAGGTTTAACATAATCGATTGCAAAAGACAAAAAACACCTGCACACAACGGAGTGTTCATGATAGTGGGGTTTATAAGATTAAGTGGTTCCTGAAAATACCCAAGCCAAAGATAAACGGACATGCATGGAATTGCTGTACTTAAAGTTATTTTTAAATGTGTCAGCAGAACGTTACGATCACTTTTTTGGTCAGCCGATCTGATTAGCCTGTTAAGACCTATGTATAAAATTCATAATTGGGATGCCTGTGTATGCCTCATTGAGTTTTGTTGATTAATATGCACAGGTGATACATTTATAGTAAGTATTAATGTTAAACATCGCACACTAAACTGTATGAATGAAAACAAATATACCACGTGATCCAAGTAGTCTGCCTAATCTCATAAAACAGACATAGACAGCAACAGCAAGCTTCTACTCATCGCGCTTCGATCAAACCTAAAACTGCGATTATATGACTACAAGATTTTCGGAGTAAGCAGCTATATCATGAATCTAAACTTCCAAAGATATTATATCCTGACCGATATGTTGGCCTACATTCGTGTTTTTCGGTAAAGTGCTAATGATTGGACAATTAATGTAAATCTGAAAAAAAAATCCAAAGCTTTTGGGTTCGTCTCAGTTTTTGTGTTCGCGTATTAATAAAAGCGCGGAGGAAGGGGACTAAACATGTAATAGCAAGATATTTCCACAGGAGGGAGGCATAACAATATCATTTTTTCACAATCTCAAGACCATAGATAAAAATTGCAGCAAATTCTACACTCAGTCATAACTCAACTTGAATGAAACCAAAACCCACATTTAAATACTTGTTGAAAAACAACACAATATTACAGAGGAGGAAAAGTTAAGCCAAATTACTAATTTAATATTGAAAAATGTAAACAGACTTTTCCTTTCATAATGTTAAACAAATCTATAATGATGAACAGATCCAGGCCTAGCATTCTGTATGTAAAGCCCCGGCCAAAATGGAGGCCAACATAACAAGAAATAGTAAAGCCAATAAATCAGGGGAGCAGGTCATGGACCAAGATGGAGGTGAGAGATGAAGCCCAATAGCATTGGATCTCTGTGTCTATCTGTGATGTGCATGCTGTCATCGGTTTTCAATGCAACTCAACTCTATAGTGACTAGTAAAAAATTGATTACATTTTATTTAGTTTAGACCATTAGTACATCCTGAGAGAGAAAATGTAAATGTATTTATAATTTCGTTCAATTTACTCAATGACAAACATCTTCAGGACCCATGTATAAACATCTGGACAAATATTCTGTTTACTGCTGTGTTGCATCACCACTTTTAACAATACTCTTCACTTGTTTAGGAACTGAGGAGAACAATTGCTGTAGTTTTGAAAGTGAAATGTATTCCCATTCTGGCTTTATATAGAATTTCATGTCCTCTACCTTCCAGGGTCTCCTTTGTTGTGTTCTTCATTTCATAATGCCCCAAATTTTTTCAATGGATGATAGGTCTGGATTGCAGGCAGGCCAGTTTAGCACCCAGACTCTTTTACTACAGAGCCATGCTATTGCAATAGGTGCAGAATGTGGTTTGGCATTGTCTTGCTGAAAAAAGCCAGGCCTTCCCTGAAAGCATATGTTGCTCCAAAACCTGTAAATATTGTTCAGCATTAATGGTGCCTTCACAGATGTGCAAGTCACCCATGCCATGTGTGTTAATGCACCCGCATACCATCACAGATGTTTAGCCTTTGTGTGGTCCTGTTTGGATAGGGGAGTTCCAGGATAGTTACTGAGGGATTGAATGGTATAAATCAGATTGGTATAAATCCTAGCCAGAAAGGTGGCATAGAACCCTGATCAAATAAATATTCTGGATGCCCACACAATGTTTCCCGGCTTCCCATTTCCCAGGCACATTGCGCGGCACCCGTAGGGCAGGAAAATCTGAGAATCCTAGCCTGAATGGTGGCCCCCGGAATATTCCAGGGTTCACAGACTTATAGAAACATTCTGGATGGCCACAGAATGTTTCCTAGATTCCCATAGCGCGGCAACCAAAAAGCAACCAGAGGTGTGAGTGATCTCATTAGATAGGGTAGGTCCAGGAGAGTTACCTAGGCTTTGAATGGTGTACATCGGACACTTCCAGCCGGAGCAGTGCAACCAACTTCTTTAACCAGTTAGATTTATGAATTGTCATTTGAAATTTAGGTCTACTGTGGCTGGAATTAAGAGAAATAATTTCAGACCTATTTAACTATCAATGTTATTTCAAGCTGAATAACAAAGAATATCTAAGGTTTGTATAAGTTTATGAATCGCTTTATGCCAGCAGCACTCTCACCCAAGGAGAGCGAAGCAAGTGCAATATTGTCTGGGTGCATTGTTCATAACCCACTCATACAATTTTATAAAACTTTATGAAATAAAGTTAAACTTTGATGTTGCCAAAATGATTCTTTCACAGTGAAAACACCAAATTGCCAAAACCCCAATAATTGATGGTAGATACAGTCTACAGTTTAGATGATAAAGGTCATTCATAGGCTTTAATGTTTGCCTTTACTAACATGTCCTCCTGAGATGGCTCGTTAGCTTGTGAGTCCGCCTACTATGTGTCTATGGAGGCGTTGCATTTCAATAAGAGTGCAGACTTAGTATCCACTGTAATTCAACTTAGGTGTTCTGTTGCTTGTTTGGGGCTACAAGAATACTGTAAAATGTCTATGGGTGCTTGAGGAGACGATTGTAAGCCCCTAGGGAATCATAATAAACCATACTATTTCATATCTGTATATGTACAGTAGAGGACCAAGCAGAACCCCTATATTACATTTCTATCATCAATCCCTTTTTCTGCACTTGCAGGCCCCAATTATAGTGATTTACAGTTATAATGTACTATAGCTGCAGTATCAAATGTTAATGTACTGCAGCTGTTGGCCCACAGCCCTACTGGTGTAGGATTTTTTTGATAAGGAGTTTATAGATGAGGTTTGTGCAGTTATTTGTCACATTATTTAGTATTTTATTTGTCAAGTGCATCGATTAACGTGTGTCATTCTGAACTTTCAAATTATTGTGAAATGCCACTCAACATTTGATATAACTTTTATATATTTCCTTCATCAATGTCAGATCCTGGCTATAAGGAGGCCTTGTTGGTGATTCAGCGAGAACGCATCTGATATCCCAGCAATCATTTCAAGATGTCAGGAGAGCAGGAAAAGCATTAGGTATTGCTCAATAGCCAAGTACACATGCATCTCCATCTAGGTCTGTGCGTTCTGTCCTCACGTTCTTGCAATACCATACTCTAAATGAAGTTTGGCAAGAATGTTCTTCTGAAGGGCACAAGTACCTTCTTAGCGTACTTTGAACTGATACATGGCCAAAGGCTTTAATGGGGGCTTCCATTCTCTTTTCAGACTTGGACTTTGGGAACGCGATCAACTTGGGTTAAGTCGGGTGTGACGTCATTCCCAGTTCCGAGTTCGACTTCTGATGTAAATGTAACACGGGCACTGTACATTATTACATAATAATATGTATTATCATTTTTGTTTACTGCGTTATCATTATACTTTGATGAAGATGTATTTATATTTTAATATCATTTAATATTATTTTCTTATGTTCTTATTCTTTTTCATGCACTTTGAGATTATTCCACTATAATAAAAAGCAATTTATAAATGCAATCAATTAATATTTACATTATTATTATATAAAAACGTTTTGTACCCCTAGTTTTGTCACAATCTTTATTCAAGACCTTAAGGCAATCAAAGTGCGTTTCTACTGCTCAATCTAAATCTTTAACCAATCACAGAGCGAATTTGACTCCCGATCTTCCCACGTCTGCACCAGACCCTCCTACGTCCTTCCGACACGCCCAATTGAGAGATTATCCAGATATGCAGTTACTCATAATTGGAGAAAAAAATTTACTCGTTTAAGCGACAAAAAATGCTAGGAGAGCAAAGTTAACAAGGCATGACAAATCCGGGGTGGAAATGCAATTAAAAGCAAGGGTGTTTGATTGCAAAATATTTTTTCCCGAGATATATAGTTTTTCTTTCAAAACCTTTTTGGTTGTTTTTTAAGATTTTAATGCAATGAATTCCAAAATATCTGTTCTCAATTATAAAATGTGTTGCGTTTTTTCAATTATTTAAATGAATTTTCTTTTTGTGGATGGATTATTATGCATTTTTATTAAAACTATCTGTGGATTGTGTCTCACTGGGCAATCTAGAATATTACTAATGCGATAATGACGTTTCCATAACATGGCTCTCTTTATGTTGATAAATATTTGGTCACTGAGACTCAATGAAGCGCTGGATCTTGCTTGCGCCCCACCCAATCAGCGCGCTCACTGATGGCACTACGATCGCACGGAAAACACCACTTGTGACGGATAAACGAATACACTGGAAGGAGCAAAATATTATGAAAGTGGGGGTCTTTGGAAAGATTACAGACTTGTGGTGGGACGTGTAAAAACAGTAGCTATTGTGGGCCAAACTGGAATTCTTTAGCAACAAGCATTTTTTGGCTCTCGGTTCAGTGGGGATCACAGACAGATGTCGGTGGAGGATGATGCGCTTCTGACGAAGTGCATTTGTGCTGAGGGTGACGATACATGGCGGAACGTAAAGAAATAGCTTTCGTAAAGATATCTTGAACAATATTTTATCTGCTCATTTGAAATAAACAGTAGAACTGACGCTACCATGGTCACCGACATGTTCTGAGTAGTGGGAATATCGGCAGAGGCGGCGAGATGAAGGCAGCGGCGAGACCGAAGCACACTCGGCTCTTTTGGCGGCTAGGTGTCTGTGGAATAGGGATGATTATAGCCATCTGGCTCTTGCACCTCCTACACGTAACAGGTGCGTTTTACCATGGTTCATTCATACCAGTAAGAGGCCCGCTATTTTTATTCAAATGATACCCAAGGTTTAGAGAATCAGAGTACCTGTCTAATGATTACATTATCACGTAAAAACACCCAACAGAAATATATAGGTTTGCTTTTTATAAGCAGAAAATATTTAATGACACTATATATATTTTATTTTTAATTCACCTGTATGCTACTCTTTCCTAATAGACTCTTTTGCTGTTCATGACTTCGGCTGGTCTAAGAGAGAACTAAAGCAGGACAGTGAAAATGAGAACCACACCTCCAACACCCCTTCAACGCCCAGAGCTGGTACACTGGGTACTCATGTGTCTGTGTATTTATGTCCTCTCATATATTGTATTTATTTACCTTAAATTGATTAAATCTTTGCGCCTTAGTATCCCTGTTGTCCATGTTCTCTTTTTCCCTGTCTCGCACCACTTTCCCCTAATTCATATCTGTCAATCCCTCAGTCTATCTGTCATCGTTCAGACAGAGGTTCAGACAGATGCCTAAACCCTCAGTAATACCCCTTTGACGTTCGCGTTGCTAGGCAACAAAATGCTAAATACTGAACTGTGGGAGCAATGTAGCCTATTTGGAGCTTTTTAAAGTGCCGTCCGCATTACCTCTGTTATTAGTGGCCCTTCTTTGTGTCATGCACGTGTGTGTGGGCGTGTGTGTGTGTGTGTGTGTGTGTAAGGGTGATCTGGAATCTGAGTCAAGGGTTCTGAATTAGGCTTTACTGACTGTTTTTGTCCTCCAGAGCACTGCTGAGTCATGTGACAGAGGCATATATTCTTGAGAATCTACTTTCACCAGGAGCTCTGGGCTTGTTGCTAGGAGATGAACTGGAACACTCACATTATCGCATCTCAAGAACTACTAGAGTTTTGGAGCACAACCAACTCAATGTGTTTTATTCCCTTGGTTGCAACAACATTTCAGAGAACAATGTGCATTTTCCCTGTATTTCACACATATATATACACACACACACACACACACACAAACAAACATTCACAATTTCAATTAGTCTCCTCCCATCTCTCTTTCAGCTATCTATGAGTTTCCAGAAGACATCTTCTCTTCAGAACAGAGGAAAAAGGGGGCTGTTCTTCTCCATGTTGTTTGTGTGAGTGGCCTAATTCCTTCAACAATGCTCTCTAGTACACTGTCCTATGTCATCCAACTCTGTTCACAAACAATTCCTGTCTTTTCTAGGCGATCTACATGTTTTATGCCCTGGCTATAGTCTGTGACGTCTATTTTGTTCCTTCTCTGGAAAAGATATCAGAGGTGAGAATACCTTTTCACTCTTACCGTGGCTTCACTTCTCTCATTAGGTTTTTCAATGACTCTTCACTGATCTCATATTTAACTAAAAAGCCTTTCTGTCTCTTCTAGAATCTCCACCTAAGTGAGGATGTTGCTGGGGCAACTTTCATGGCGGCTGGAAGCTCTGCCCCAGAGCTGTTCACCTCCCTGATAGGTTAGTATTTCACGTAACTCCCTCATAGCTCTTGGACTCCAAAGATTTTTTACCAAATTGTCTGATTGAATCAATCACTGTGCTCCGGTTCACCTCCTCCATGGCTCTTGACCCCCAGGTGTGTTCATCACAAAGGGAGACCTGGGTGTAGGCACCATTGTGGGGTCGGCTGTCTTCAACATCCTGGTCATAATTGGGATCTGTGGGATTTTTGCCGGACAGGTGACTCACGTCATTTGAGAGCAATACGGCTGTATTTTGACTGGCAGGGTTGTTCAACAGTGTCTCCTTTCTCAGCCCATATCTTTGAGCTGGTGGCCCCTGCTCCGGGACTCCATCTACTACATCCTGTCCATACTGATTCTGATTGCTGTGATTTATGACGAGAAAGTGATTTGGTAAGCACAGTGACACGAGGACGAGGAGTTTTTACGTGTTTACCACTTAGCGAGTTTGTGAATTGAGACATTTACTGTCACAATTTCTCACCATTCACAGGTGGGAGACGGTCATACTGATCTCCATGTATGCAGTGTATATTCTCATCATGAAGTGAGTTTCTGTCTCACTGTTTGCCTCTTCTACTGTGCAGACACAGGCCTTCACAGGAAACACTTGGCCAGAATCTCCATGCTAAAGGAATGTTTGTGTGTGTGTGTCTGTGTTTGTGTCTGTGTTTGTGTAGGTTCAACAGACCTCTGTCGGGCTGGGTGGAGAGACAGTGTGTTCGAGGGGGTCAGCCCTGCCTCAGTACCCTGAGACGGACCACTGCGGTGGGGCACGGAGGAGTCGACTGTGACACGGACATGGTGCTGCTGAAGCCAGGTGGGTTTGTGTGGCACGCGTTCGCGTTCGCGCGCTTTCTATTGGACCGTATAGGTCTACATTTGACGTGCATAGGTTAGCCCCCAAAAACCTACCTTCTCCAATCTCCCCCTTCTCGCCTTGTATCTCGTCGGTCCCCCCCCCCGTGCCCCATGTCCGCCCAGACCCATGTGCAGGTCGGGACACCTCCGTGGTTATGGTGGATGAGTTGATGAGTCGGCACCCTCACCAGCTGACCTTCTCTGAGGCAAGCCTCCGTCTTCTGATCACACCGCACTTCCCCCCCTACACACGGCTTCGCATGGCCGGACGCATGGTCGTCAATGAGGTACACGGGCCGGACGGGTCCACTCGCCAAACACCCGCAACAGCACCATGTCGCCACGCCGTAGCGCGGACAGAGGCCAGATGCATGTTATCAGTGGAGTGCGAGAGACACACATACACACACACCGAATTCCCTTACAGCGCCAGATCCTCCCTTTGCTGGATGCTTGTTTACAACACGCACACACACACACACAGCGCTTGTATTATGTCTGTTGCTCTGCTCTGGCTTATTGCTGTATTCCTGTGTTATGCTTCGCTACGTGCCTTTAAGAGGTGGCGGCGTTACGTTGCGACTAGCCAGAGTCCCACTCTGACAAAGACGCACGGGAAACGTGTGAAGTTAGTCTCCCGCTTTCTCACTCACAGAGGCAGAAGTTGATCCGCACTCAGGGCCAGGAGGAGAGCAGTGGGGTGGGGGGAGACGGGGCCACGTGGGGAATGGAGAACGGAGGGGCCAGAGACGGTGACATGCTGCCGCTGGAGGAGGATGGCGAAGAGCTTCGGGGTTCGGAGGGGAGCGCAGCCACAGGGGGGTTACAGCCCAAAGATGACGAGGAAGAGGAGCTTGAGGAAGAAGAGGTCACCTTCAGTCCCTTCATAGTGCCAGGTGAGTGAAACCTCACAACATACACACGCTTGGGATGAGTAGTCAAACTGATTTTGATTCTGACCGACCTGTGCTCTGACGTGGCGTGGTTCCTCAGGAGGGCACTGTGAGCGTGTGCGCTGGCTGGTGTCATGGCCGCTGTGGCTGCTGCTCTATTTCACCGTGCCCAACTGTGTGTTGCCACGTTGGAGCAGCTGGTACCTCCTGACCTTCCTGACCTCCACGCTCTGGATCGCACTCTTCTCCTACCTCATGGTCTGGATGGTATGTACGGACGATACGCATCCCTCCCCGCCACAACCACGATCAATCTAATTTATTTTAGAAACATTTTCACATCAGCAGTTACAAAGTGCTTTTACAAAGCACCCAACCGCATGTTTGTAGCTCAAACATTTCACGAGAGACGCGTATGAGACCTGCCACAGCGCAATAGCTTTGTAATGCCCAGTGTCAGCTAACGCCCTCTGTTCAACCAGGTGACCGTCATCAGTTTCACGCTGGGCATCCCTGAGGTGGTGATGGGCATCACCTTCCTGGCAGCTGGCACCAGCGTACCAGACTGCATGGCCAGTCTCATTGTCGCACGTCAAGGTGCCAGTGCTCCAACCAGTCTGTTTGGCAGTGCATGTGTGGTCAGTGCACTGAGGACATTCCTACTTTTAAAACTGCTTTTGCTTTGACTGTGTGTTGTAGGTATGGGAGATATGGCTGTCTCTAACTCCATTGGCAGTAATATCTTTGACGTGCTCCTGGGACTTGGGTTCCCTTGGTTCCTGCGCACTCTGGTGGTAGACTACGGATCAGTGGTAGGGCCGTCTTTGAATGTTGCACCAGACAAAGCTGCCGGTCTGTTGTGTTTCGAGGTAGCCAGACGTGCATCTGCAGGTATTTCTTTTGTGATTGGCAGGTGTTCATCAACAGTAAGGGGCTGGTGTACTCAGTCGTTCTGCTGCTGGGCTCTGTGTTTCTTACTGTGAGTACCCTCCCTGTAGTATCTGTCAAAGTCACATTCACACAAGTCATGCATTTAATCTATAGCACTGGTCCAGTTTTCCATCCTCTTTTCCGTCCATCTCACTCTGCAGGTCTTGAGCGTCCATCTGAACTGCTGGAGGTTGGACCGCAGGTTGGGTCTGTGTCTCATGATGCTGTATGCCATGTTCCTACTGTGCTCCGTTGGCTTCCAGGGACTGTAGGCCAGAGTCCACGTCAGTGACATTACCATACTATTTGATGTCATGTTTCACTTGTTGCCATTTTTTATCAGTATAGTATCGTGTGTACGGGTATTCACTTAGGGTTCATTTGCATTGTGTTATTGTTTATTTATGAATATTGTTATTACGATTAGAAACCGGAAATGCGGTCTTTGATCAACGTTAACAACAGAAACCTTTACATAGTTTTATACAGCACACATAAAAGTTTCTGATATGACCTGTTGGGAACATGCACTTCACAAAATGTACATATGTAAATTTTATCTACTGTGTACAGTTAGGTTGATAATCAGGATTTACGTTCTTTTGAAACAGTGAAAGGTGGTGAAATCAACTCCTGTATTGCCCTGTCGTAACCAGATATTTATACATCATGTTATGCTGGTAAAATCCTTCTCCATGTAGAGTTGTAGAAGTTTGGCATTTTTTATTCACTCACTGCAGAGAACGTCACCATGGCACGCTTTTCATTGCTGGAAATACATTTAAGCGTAATGTTTTCTGTTTGGAGAATAAGTTGTTAAAATGCAATAAAAAAAGATGGTCTGTACAATAGTCAATGTTATAGTCTCCCTGCATAACTTACATAAATTTGCCAAAATGTACCCATCCCTGAGTTTCATGTAAGTTATGGAGGTGCCTATTGCTGACTTTGAACAGAAGCTTGGGGACTGCCTATAATGTCAATGTCACCTCCCTAAGACACTTTTCCAAGACACATTTTTGCTAGCAGATACATGTACATTTTAATAGGGCAAAAGCAGTTTCAATACCAAAAAGAAAAAAATACATTTTTACCAAAACAAATACTTGTTATTGAGATTATTAACATATCACAGAAAAGAATCCACAAGAAAATAACAATATATCACTGTCAAAACAAATAGAAAAAGGTGATACAGTACTGTTAGTTTAGCAATGCTTTGTTTTCATTTGACGTCATTAGCTAGTATATACTTTACAAAATTTGACTAGAAAACCCCCCCAACCTCATGGAATATCAAGTGATATATCAAATGTGAAAATAATAATACATAGTAAAAAGAACTGTGAGTGTCTGTGTGCATACGTACTCAGTACAGGTGCAAGTTTGCATGCAGTGTGCCACGGTCACTGTTGGCACATGTATGGTACAGCTACATGAACCATGAAGATAGCTGAGAAAGGTTGGATGTGAGTTTTAAAATCAAGCCAGCAGAAAGATATGATTCAGTCATAATAAAATGACTACGTCAGTATCCCAAATGACACCCTATTAGGTCCTGGTCAGAAGAAGTGCACTAGGGAACAGGAAGCTATTTGGGACACAGTCCTTGGCACCAGAGGCTCCTGACAGTTGTTTTTGCTGCAGGAAAAACATTGAGAGAAAATGTTCTTCAAACATCTAAAAGAAGTACACAGACAAACTTCACTACAAAACTCCACTATTAATATCCCTCAATGTGATCATATTTTTTCATTTGATAAATCCATAGGGTTCTAACAAGCCAAATTGATATTTTGGCAACAAATTAAACACACTGCCTCTTAGCAGCCTGGACCATGGAAGTGGAGGGGGATGTTGACTTGGAATAGTTGGCGTGAGATATTATTCCTGGAATTGCTTGCACAGGCTCCATTGAGACAGTGGTTAGTTGTGAAGGTCTCTGCAGAGTGTGTAACAGTCGAGGTGCGCTAACTGTGATATAGTAAGACAGGAGTGAGGCAAGAAGAGGCCGAGCTTGCTGTCAGGGTGGTGGCGTCTTCACCCCAGAATCAAGGGCCTGGTTATTGAGGGGGACTGGACCAGGGCCTGAGGGGCTAATTGTCATTGTGTAGGGCGGTACTTGGGAACCCCTGGCTGAAGGCAGGGTGGGTTACTCCGGGTGGTACCAAAGATACTTATAAACTCCTATTCATCTTCTGCGGTGGCGTTCTGCTGCTGGTATATGGACGCCTTGTCCTTCAGCAGAAGCAAGCAAAGGTGACAACTCCAACTCCCTATAAACACACACACACACACACACACACAGTGGGTTTAACACACAACAACACACAAAGTTAAAACTGCAGAGTTGTGGTTGGACGGTGTCATACCTTCCGGGGGCTCAGTCATTGGGGGGTTGAGGCAGTACATGTGGTATCCTCGATCACAGTCGTCACAGAACAGCAGCTGGTCCTAAGAGAGGGAAAGGTGAGCAGAGACCGTCGGAAGACGTTATCAAGAGGGGAGGAGAACAAAGACACCGTGCGGACAGGGAGAACAAAGACACCGTGCGGACAGGGAGAACAAAGACACCGTGCGGACAGGGAGAACAAAGACACCGTGCGGACAGGGAGAACAAAGACACCGTGCGGACAGGGAGAACAAAGACACCGTGCGGACAGGGAGAACAAAGACACCGTGCGGACAGGGAGAACAAAGACACCGTGCGGACAGGGAGAACACCACTCACGTCGTTCTCCGAGGTACCGCAGACGTTGCAGCACTTGCACTCGATACACTGCCAGCGGTACGTCTTCACTGCAGCCATCATCACCTCTGTGAACTGCAGGCAGGACGGGTGACCTGGTGGGGGGAGGCGGCACGTGAACAGGACCTTCAGGATAGAGCCGGGGCGGGCAACACTACGGAGTTAATGGCACTTGATGGACATGTGGAACTCTGGTGAGATATATTTACCTGACCGTCCGCAGTCTGAGCAAGACACCAGTTCCTCTGACTGGCCGGTCTTCTGGTTGTGGGCGGAGTCTCCCAGACAGAAGTCGCAGTAGTCGTTGGGCATGGCCAAACCGTTAGGGCCTTTCTTAGGAGCTGGGACAGAAGAGGAGACATAATTATACTCAATTTTCAGAAAATACTGACACTTCTCAATTAATACTAGAATACCTCTAACTTTGCTTCAGTTTCAAATATACACTTTTGGCAGTATTCCAATTGATGCCATTGTAGTAAATGAAGCCCCACAAATGATTAGAGTAGCTATGATTCCAAACAGTGACTCACTCTTGTGTTCCTCAACTCGGTGAGGGGTTGGAGGGGCCTCTATCTCCTCCCTGTCCTCGCCCTCTTCCTCAGCCAGATGGGAGTGCGTGTAGTGGTAGCTCAGACCCGGACGGTTCTTATAGCGCTTCCCACAGACTGCAAAAACAAACATGAAGTCACTCCCTCTCTCTCTCGCTCGCTCTCTCACACAACGCACGCACGCACGCAGGCGCTGAATGTACTCACTGTCACAAGCGTATGGTTTGTCCCGTTCTTCCAAAGCAGCAGCGGCGGCCTCCATTTTCTTCTTTCCATTTCCTACTGAACGGCCCTTGGACTTGCCCTTCCCTCGTCTCTTTGGGGTCTCGTCCTCAAAGTCTTCATCATCCAGGTCGTCCAGGTAGTCGTCATGGTCCAGCACCCTCTAATATACGGGGGCAACATGAGACAGCTGCACTGGCAAAGCACCAGGGGCAATTCAAAACTTTCCACAACTTTCTAAAAAACGTTTTGTAAAGTGCTCCCTGGGAGACTAGAGACCGCTAAATTTACCAAAACGTATATTTGGTTAACTGGGTTTGAGGTGATCTTTTGAAACCTTGCGGATGCGTCCAGAGGAGGTGTGAGTGGAGGCTGTAGCAGCAACAGGTTCTGGTGTGGCTGGGTTTTCCTCAGGGCCCCGGGGTTCAGGCTGACCCCTCCTCTCCAGAGGCTCCCCCTTCAAAAGGGCTTCCAGGCTGCTACCATCCACTGCTCCAAGGGCATCACGCTTCAGACCCAGCTCAACTACACAGACAGGTAGACAGAGGCACACTGAATACAGACAAGGCGAAGGACTAATGGTCCATGCTATGCCCTCCGACATATAAAGACAATAGTAAGGTGTAGGATGAGGAACGCTACCGGATTTAAGAGGGGGGAAGGCCAAGCGAGGGTCCTCGGGTGGGTGGGACCGCCGTTTCTTCCTCCAGCGACGAGCCGGATAGGTATAGAGCTGCCCAGGAGCTATGCCTAATTAAATACATATTTTAATAACATAGAAAGTGTTGATTGTGAACGTGTGTGTTCTTTTTAAGGTGCTAGTCTTTGATCCTGACCTGCACGCCTGTGTCTTTTCTCCATCCAGATGTAGCAATTGCTCTGAGCAACACCCGTTTGAGAGTCAAGGAAAGGCATAAGGATGCTCCTCTCCGCACAGAGACGAGCATTATAGGTGTGGCACTGCTCCATAGCGTCCTTATAGTACTGCTCCCCGAGCCTACAATAAAGCGCACACACGGTAAAGCCAGGAAAACAATAATAGCCGGTTATCATTTCAATTGTGAAACAAACAATATTACTTTGTGACTATCCCCCAGGGACCCGACATACAACCTTTGAAAAGTGAACTTGGGAGCAAGTATACGAAAGCACTTTTTGATATTGCGAACAATACCTAACATGCCCTGAGACAGCGGGTAGACTGCAATATCCGCAGAGCTCGCTAGTTCATTACGCTTGTTAGCTCTGTTTCAGAAAAAGATGGGCCTACAGCTACTGCTACGTATATAGGCAAAAAGGCAGGTGCACAATAAATTCTCATCATACGCTATGTCGCAATCTTTTATGAACGTGACTATTTCACTCTAACAATGAATAATAATTTAACTAATCATAAGTTTTAATTGGAACATCCGTGGCTAACATCAGCTAGCTAAACTTGCTAGTAGCGAAGATGAGAAACAATAGCCATAGCAAGCTAGCTGGCTACGTGTAGAACCCATTTTAGTAAAGATACTCTAAATTAAGGGTACATAATTGTGCGTTTTTACATAGTTTCCTGTACATTATTCAATAACACATCTGGACATAGGAGTCTGAAGGTGTCAACAGAAACGAATAGTTAACATTTTCAAATAAAACTTACACTTTCACAACACTATCCACGGCCGCCGCCATGTTTGCTCAGCGCAGTTGTCAAAATGTCTACTGCGCCTGCTCGTGCAGCTGCGTTCAAGAACCGTTTCTAACTTTTCAAACTAAAAGATGGCTTATAAACGTCCTTGTGTACATTTGTCACGTGAAAAATGGTTGATCACTGACAACGAAAAACAAATACCACTCAATAAGTAAATGAACAAATAATTTATTGACAATATGATCCATCTAGAATACTCTCAATGGAGAATAAATGATTTGAATAACTATGCGCATAAAGGACAGAAGACATAATAACATTTGAAACAGCCAGCTAGATTAATATCAAAGGACTGAAGGTCCAAAAAGTCCTGGTGACTAATATGAAGAGGGCATGACATAAAAGATTAAGTGAGAGAGAACAATCTTCAGTCTGTCTTCAATCAGGTTAGATCTTGACCACTTGGCTGGCCACACAGGGGCTCAATCTCTTTCCATCTATTGATGTAGAGCTTTTCTGAATGAGCAGCCTGCCAAAGGTCCCTCCCACCTGGCCCTTGGTCAGTCTTCCAGGATTTACACACAAACAGCCAAGCACATCCTGTGACAGAGGAAAATAAATATTTGTTTTTGGAACTCTCAAGAGTGGGAAGATGATTGTGTACCAGGATGTGTGTCTGATTAAAAGAATATAATTTCCATAAGAAAAATAAATCTCCTTTACCTTAATAAAGTAACGTAGCTCAGAGGGGACAATGAGCACATCGGGACAGACAGGCATCTGGCCATAGCTCTGGAATTTCTCATAGTCCATGTTCACGTCCTCCACAGGGGGATACAGGGGGTAGTAGCTAAACATGTACAGCCAGCGGTCAAGGGTGGGAAAAATTGTTATTCATATACATTAATGGGTTAATTCTGTTCAGGGGTCAATGGGTTAATTCTGTTCAGTATTTAGGTTACCTCATGTGAACTTTGTGCTCACTCACCTTCTTTGGGTCAGCATGTGTTTCAAGATGCGAGAAAATCTGTCTGAACCAGCAGCACTAAAACAAAGAAACCTCAGTGTCACTATAATATACCAGCTAAAGAAACCCATTGAAATATGAATACAAAACTGCATAAAAGGCTAAAATAACTTCCCTAGACATCACACTCACCAGCTAATCTCCTCTGCTCCCATGTGGAAAAGGATATCTGTAGAGGTTATGCCAAAGGTCACACCCTCGATGAGTAGGGTGCAGGGGTCAGGCACCAGGGTCACACGCTGTAACGTAGATAATGATAATACACAGCCAAAAATGTGAGAACATCGCAGCACTAAAAGACAGAAGAACACTCCAAATACATCATTTGAGTATTACCTCAGCATCTTCCTTGAGGAGGTCATTTATGGTGAAAGGAGGTTGTGGGTAAATAAAGTGATGGTGTACATCTCTCTGTGAAGGAACCAACACCAGCCGACATCCAACTCTGGAGAAACCAGGCAACAAGGTTTACAACAGTAAGGGCCCAGTATGAGCTAGTGATGCAGGTAGATGGGGTAAATGAGTTAAGCATGTCTACTTGTCTGTATAGGAGGAAAATAGAAGTAAATGCACCCTTTGGTGCCTTCAATGATGCTCCCCACACATCTGAAAAAAATCGCTTCAAACGTCTCAGTCAGCTGGGACTTCTGTAAAAAATAATTAAAAAATAATCACCTTCTGACAGAAGATGTCAACAGCAAATATGAAAAATTACAGTTTGTACAAAAGACATGGAAAAAAAATACCTCTATCTGTTCATGCTTGGAGTCCACAAAGGGTCCCAGCTGTGAGTGTAATAAATAAAGAGTGTAATAAATATATCATACCCATACAAAAATCAAAGACAATCATGTATGAGTGGTCAATTCTACTGACCAGTATGCAAACGTCAGGGCGATCCCTGACAATTACATTGATGAGGTCAATCAGGGGGTCAAAAGTTAATCCATCAGAAGGTGTGTAGGGTCCACAGGCCACCATCACCATCAGCTGCCCTGGTTCTAACAGTGAGCAGGATCATTAGTGTGTGTGTGTGTGTGTGTGTGTGTGTGTGTGTGTGTACGCGTGTGCATGTGTGAGAAAATACTTTTAGCTTTACTCCTTACTCTCTATATCCATGTCAATTTCCTGTTTGATAGGACTTGAGTAGAATGGTAGAGGGACCCCCTGAAACACAAAGGATCAAACAATACAAATAACGGTAAACTAGGAAGGCTCACAGACCCATTCATTTTCAGTAGTCTTGGGTGTAGTGCAGTCTTGGGTGACATGGGGCATGTAAAAGAAGCCCATCCAGGCTCAAACAAGGCTGTCTGAAAAGGCCCTATCTTATAAGCCTTAGCATGAGTATTGCTATTGAATGTGCTGTCAGTCTGAAAATAGGCTTGATCGAGATCCAGGAAATTAACCCAAGGTTTTTTAGATGAATCCCACTGACCTCATAGAGTTTAGATGCCACCAGCTTCCTCCCTGTGGTATTCATCCCCTCCATAATGACAACCTAAAGGAGAGAGGTATTTTACTTGATGACTCAAGCAATGCACTGCTAAGGAGCATTAGTAGTGCCTTTCTCACTAAGGAGCATTGGACAGGCCAGCATGCTTTGACCTCTGAGTGGAATACAGGTACCTGTCCTGGGAAGAGTGAATACTCTGGCAGTTCAGTCAGGTCTACAGGCACCTGCTGCCCACCCTGCTCTGGCCCCGCCTCCAACAGCACTGATTGGGCGTTAAGCTTCCCGTTGCTGTCACAGCACACCTGTCCCAAGACAGTCACACAGTCCTACCGGAAGAAAGACGGATGAACTTAACACACAGACACAAATGTCCATGTCCTGAACAGCATGCATAAGAAGACACAGAGCACACCTTCAGAAGAATCAGAATGACTAGACGACAGAGAGCTGCAGTTTGTACCTGTGCAGGTAAAGACACAGGGGAGAATTCTTCTATGCTGAAGTGGGTCCTCAGTTCCTCCCCCAACTCCTCAATCTTTTCTGTCAACACTGACAAAATCCAAACAGTGAATGTCAGCCAGCCAGCCAACGAAAACATACTACAGCATGCGAAGATGCTTTAAACAGGGGGTTGCACTAGTATTCACTTATTAATGACTTCTGTACATTTTCAAACGTGACAATCTTAGACAAATTTAACTGGTATATTCATTTAATGATCTAGACAAAAAATTATATAATGAAAGAAATGCAATTTTAATAATAAACAAAGATCTGAATAGTCGTGACAAAATCTTGTGGCATCCTCTTTGCCTGAGTACACACATGCTTTGCAATAAAACATTTAAATAAGATGCCAAATGTTTTTATAAGTCACATCATTACATTATTAGGCCATCAGTGTCATCATTACATTATTAGGCCATCAGTGTGAAGTGTCAGAATAAACAAATAAGTCAGGGGGAAGAATATTTACTCAGCACTTCAGTTTTGGTCTGATTACCTACACGTTCATATTAAAACCAGATTTGCACTTTTGAAGTGTTGTTTATGTGGTTTGAATCCCAAATGAATCCATCTTCATTTTAGAGGTATTTTGGGATGAACACTTGTGAAATGCAACATTATTTAAACAAAGCCTTACCGTTCCGAACATCCCTCAGTCGCTGGAACATATATTTGTAGTTGTTAATCAGCGAGTCCTCAGACCCCTCCAGGAGCTCCAGCTGAACCACCTGCTGCTGCCCTCTTCTTCCCATCCAAGGAGTGCCTTGGACAGCCCCAAATGTAGACACCACATCCCCCCGACCGCCACGCTGACTGTACTTCTGAGACGGGGTTGAACTGCAGAGAGAAGGAAGGGTTTAGGGATAAAGCATGCTAACATGGCATATTCGGAAGAACGTTATAAAAGGAAGAAAATGATTAGTGTGTGTTTGTGAGAGTACCTAGGGGAAAAGCTGGCTGGGGACAGCAGCAGAACAGGGCTGGCTATTAGGGCTGCAGTCCTCTTAGACTGGGGGTGTTCCGGGGTGGTGAGGCGCCGCTTCTGAGAGCCCTAAACACAAACAGATATGTGTGGTACAACAAATGATTAGATTCAACTTTGTCGTTGTACAAGTCCAATATGGAACAACAAAATGCAGTACAAACTGATGCAAAAAAAATGGGAGTCACATGGCTGCTGTCAAAAATAACTAGAGTCTCATGAAACCTCACCTTGGCCGGGGTTGAGTAAGAATCTAGAAGACTCTCTTCTTCCTCCTCAGCTTTGATTCTGGCCAGGCAAATTAAGGGGCACTGGATACATTCTGAGAATTTTGTTGTTTTTGCTGCCTTACAAAGAAGACTAAGGGAAGTATGTTTGCACACTACATGGTTCTGCAGCAACCAAGACTTAACACATCATTGGAGGATACAGGTCCTGCAGTGAGTTGATGTCCCTGGTTCTGTTGTGCGAATCCTCTCTCTTTGATAATCCAAGTTTGAATTTGCTCTTTTTGTTTAGAACCTATGAAACAGGAGTAGCATTTCCAACTATGAACACCAATCGTGCGTGCAAAAGAGTGTGCAAGAAATTCCATTGTTTTTCCTTTCTTCTACCTCATGCTCAAACTGCTCCAGGGTGTCTAGATTGAGCTTCATTCCTCCTTTGGTGGTGCTAAAAGCTACCCACTCCAAGACAATATCTTCCCCCTGTAACCTGTTACACAGACACTGCTCCAGCACTAGAACAAGACAAACAGGACCAAGCTGTGTTACAATAAACCGAGCTATTCGATGGACATATTATGTTAGACAACTACAATAGGCAAGGCACATAAAAAAGCACTTACTCTTATCAAGAACCATGTCATTGTCACAAGTAATGTCGAACATTTCCAGCTCCGATTTGATGTCATATGTACTGACCGATGCCATTGTTTTGCAATTACAATACCGACTGAGCTTATTAACGGGTACGATATCCAGTCGTCAACAATCTTCTGTTAATCAAGCTAACTTAGCCAGAGATCAGGAACTGGTTGGAAAAACTACAGTAATGTTGTAAAAGATTGTTGACTAGCCTACTTGCTAGATCCTTGATAAAATTGTTTCAGTAGTCATGAACACATAAATACAAATACATCTTTTGTGACATTTCCTAATACGCTAAAAGGTTATCGGGTTATACGCCGAGAGCATGTACAATAAAATCGTCTTCGGAAACAAAGATTACTTTCTCCGTGCACTTGTCAATGAATTATTTTTGCCGCGAAATTCGGTCGCAAATGTTGGCGGAAGGATTACGCGTCACCGTACTGTTCACCATAGAAATACAAAACCTAGACAGGTTGGGCTTAATGTGTTCTACAAATTGCATACTGCCACCTAATGTTTTTTTGAGAGCGACACTCGACACTTTTTTGGAGTTAGATTTTATCAGATATTAGATTTTTTCTTTGCCTTAGCAAATGGGATTCGTTGTCCAGAGCAGAAAGGTGTTTCCTCTAGATTCTGCAAGTTCGATTACGTTCGCACAGTCAGACTCGCGTCTATTTTACATTCGTCTCTTGGTGGATACATCTAAATCATTGTATTTTTATGTTGGAAGAGGTACATTGACGTTAACAATATTCAACCGTGGTGTATATTCTCAAATTTCTATTTTTTTGCGTAGGTATAGTGACATTTTTAAGGCAGGGGTAAAATATACATCGTCATCTGTACATTCTTTTTACAAGAGCTCTACAATTATTGCATTGTGTGTATACACACATAGTCCATTGTCTCAAGTATATTTTCTATTTTTATCAGTCTCAAAAACTGGCCAAAAGTTTGAAGACACCTAAGAAAATAATTATACGTATTTTGCCATGAGAATTCCGACAAGAATTTGCCTTACAAGGTGTGGCCAGATTCTGAGAAAGCCCTGAATTTCTTGCTCTGAAGCAAATTATCTTTACAATAGCGTCGCCAGTTAAGACAGAAAACCAGTGTGATCATTGGTTAACGGAGTTATCGTTTGATGTATGGGATTGCTCTTTTCACAATATCTGATTCCAATTTCATACTGATGTGTCAGGTTACTCACTAAAGTCCGATTTCTCACCACCCCTGCCTATACTTGTTTGGTTCTGTTTCCTTTCTGTGGGGGATCTTGCATTGCGTATGGGGATTGATGTTAATAATGATAGGGCGTTGATATTAATTGTGTCGTATACACGATTGTGATATTACAGGAATATCGTGTTGGTCTGATCAACGAAAACACTTTCTGACAAATTAATTGGCTTCAAACATTTCTTCATAATACTATATAGCGTTGTAGTTTCAATGCAAAACGTCTGAGAAACCACATGAAAACCAAACCAGTTCGGGTTTATAGTCTTACAATTCACTTACCATAAGATCTCCTCATTTAGATAATTTCTGATACTAAGCAGTGGAAAATGATTACCCTTTATGGGCAGACAGTGATCTCCCCATTACATCCAATAATTATGGTTGAACTGAGTCTGGAAATAAAGTTAATTGTAAAAAGGCCATTTATCATTATCTTATCAAAAACATATTAACAGTATTATATTTTTTATGAATTACTTTCTGAATTGAATACCTTCAATTTGAAACTGATTCCAACCTTGGTGTTATCCATAATAGAAGAGCTGGAACAAGTGAGGCATAAATAAAATAAGAAAATATACCAATAAGGTTGTCTAGGCCTTTCCAGATGTTTATTAAAGTTGATATTACATGCCTCTATTATCACTAACAAAATTCAATTGAACCTCCATTAGTCTATAACAATAGTTACAACACAAAATGAAGAGGGTAGTAACAGCAGGATTCATATTTCATTGCCAGTTGCATCACTCTGGGAAGGTCTGGTGGCTGCATGTGTGTCTGTCTGAAGAATACAATCATAAACATAGGAATTTGTAAGTTATGAGCTCACATAGTATTGCCACTGGTACAAAAGTGTTTATAATACTGAACTCTACACAAAATACAGTAGATTCACACAAGTAACAGTGTTAAGTTTAGCAAATTAGCTTTGCTATTAACTGCCCAGTAAATGTCACTTTTAAAAGTTGATATTCAATTAGCCTATTAGACTAGGCTATGTAATTCGAGGCCTTGCTGAAGTATGTTAAAAAGAAACCACCGCACAGCATGTCGACAAAATCAAATGACTTGCTTGAGCAGAGCTCCAACCATACAAAAATATTGAGTCCACCAGTTAACAACAGTCCCATGCAGATCATGAACTAGTGGTCCTCTAATCACACTGACAACCACAACGTGTGGTTACCATCTCCCCATAGCTAGCCACACTCAAAATGCCCCAGACCTGTGTACACATTCTTATCACTTGCTCCCAAAATAGCCATAAATCACCCCCCCCAAAGTGTCTTACACCATTTAAGTCAAATTCGACAAAAAGATGTAAAAAAAGAAGATGGACACTAGGTCACCATTCAAACCCAGTACCATTGGCACAAACGTAGGGAGCGTCGGCAGCAAGAGAGATGTCATTAATAAAAGCATTTTATAGACACTTATCCAGAGCAACATAAGTGCATACATTATAAAAAAAACTAGGTTTGGACAGCAGGCCTCTGGATATGTACTGCTACTGGACACTACAACAGCCATGTATCTCATCAACACTTGCTATTGAACAGTAAAACAGTCCAGTATCTCACTGACCAATTCACTGTGACATTTGCTACTGGACACTGTGCGGCCAGCTGTGGCTCTATTTAAGGACTCATGGAGAGATGCTGACAGCTCATACGTGTCCTGTACCTAAAATACACAAATTAAGACACATAACACACAGAGCGAAAGTCACACACTGTTAGAAACAGCTGAGTTTGAAACGGATGGAAATGTCTAAAGACACTCGGGCCCCGTCGGTCCAGTAGTTGTTACCATCATGCGATCCAGACAGGCAGCTCTGAAATCCACATTGGTGCTGCTGCTCACCACACTGCTGACAGAGCTCAACATCACTGCCTGGGCCGACACCATCTTCTCCTGAGCCTGACAGTCAAATAGATAGACCAGGCAGACAAACCGACCAGGCAGACAGACCAACCAGACAAGTCAGGCAGACATGTACATAGGTGTGGAAATGCTCTTCACACAGTGATTAGCAGACTGTCTGACCGGTCTGTCTGTGAATGTGAATGTGGTGCAGGGAGAATGTATAGACAAAGTGCCTGCCTCGTGTCTCTGCTGCTGATCTTTCATTGTGATTTGCAGCAGTGAGTTCAGAGCTGCTATAAGTGCATCCCTGTTGTACATCAACACATCCTCCAGGTGGAGCTCTAACAGCTCCTCACCATCTGCCGGGGAAATAACAATGACCTGAAACACTGATTACAGTGAAATGTAACATCGGAACATAACTTTAGAATGAACCTAGTTGCAGTTACGATGTGCAGTGTGAATTCATCTAATCAATTAAACTAAAAGACACAAATGTACTGTAACTGGTTTGCATTCCTCAGCACATTGAGTATTAACTGTATGTTACATCATATGGTGTTGAAACTGATTCAAACAAGAAAGTAGTAAGAAGACACACATTATCCTTAAGTGAACAGAGTAACAGAGTTGTTTTTTGTTTACTTGATTTCCTCACCCACAAAGTCAGAGAGCTCAGAGTGAAATGGGTCACTGTACTGGAGGAACAGGAACAGAGACAAGGTCTGCTTTACAGCAGGGATCCACTCCAGCTCAGCGCCCTCACACTGTGCTTTGTCTATACTAAACACAATGTCACTGCATAGAGGATCTGTCAAGCAAAGTCATGTTAAGATGATGTGGAGGGAATGACTATGATTTGAAAATGGATTGTTAGCATCATCCAATGGTCTAAAGCAAAACTTTTTTAAAAACCATTTAAAGATCCAGTCCAGGACACAAAAATACCTTTTTAACATGTCAATTTGGCCTGAATTTGTAATATTTTATTTAATATGTTATTTATATGTAGTATGTCACTAGGTTTTCACTGAATCGTAAAACTAATTTTCAGTGCATCGAGGAAAGGATAACGTTCTCATTCACAAAAATACCATTATTTACAGAACAATTATGAGTGTTTGCCAAACAATATACAGATTCCAATGTTTTAGGCTGTACACAGTATCCAGGAACTTCCTAAAAGGCCCTGTCATTACACAGGGAATTGTTTTAATAATGAAACGATACATCATCACTATATAAACACATAAAGTCTGATACGTGTCTACATTTAGCTTATCCCAGCACCTGATGGGGTGGAGTCTGTTGTCAAGGTGAGCCCGGAGAGACCCAGCTCCTCCAGGGCTAGACAGTTAGGTAGCTGCTGTAGGAAAGCCGAGGGCCCAATCAGCGGAAGGATAATGGGGCTGTACAACAACACGTACCAATGGGATTAAGGACTGATTGTTCATCTTCTATACAACTGTCTAGTCTGGTTGTGGGTGTGTCACAGAGATATATAAAGGATATCTGCAAGCGTGTTACGCTGGTTGCCAGGTTGGGGTACCACAGCACACAAGGAGCCAATACAGAGACTGGGAGCAGGGTCAGCTCCCCACACAGACCTGTCTCCATGGCCTCAGGTGGAATAAGTAGAGGCAACCCAATTCCTGATAGCGGGTGGGCCCTCTGGCACCACAAGCCAGAAACTACTGACAGTGGAGGCCTGAAGGACACATGCAAACACACCCATGGAGCTGTAAACGCTGAGAGGTAACCTGTCCAGCCTATATGATGACACAAGGCATCCATGGCACTACTGACTGCATGATAGAAGAAGCAACGTCCATGATCACGGTCTGGTCCTTCAGGGCAAGTCTCTCTGCCTTCCCACTAAGAAACACAAAACATACAGTGGTCTGCAAAAGTTTGGGCAACCTTGTTAATGTCCATGATTTTCCTTCATAAATCGTTGGTTCTTAGGATAAAAAAAAAAATCAGTTAAATATATCATATAGGAGACAAACACAGTGATATTTGAGAAGTGAAACGAAGTTTATACCATTTACAGGAAGTGTGCAATAATTGTTCGAACAAAATTAGGCATGTGCATAAATTTGGGCACTGTTGTCATTTTACTGATTTCAAAATCTTTAGAACCAATTATTGGAACTCAA